>PNEQ01078969.1:20014-42734 GCA_003012365.1 Medauroidea extradentata
GCATGCTGTTGTCGCGGGCTGGATGGAGGTTTGCCCGCAGTGTACTGCTGTGTTGCTGGTCGCCTACCTGCCAGGGCGACTGTCGGCGTACTGTCGCTCGCATAACAGTGTGGATGCTTGTATTTATCACTGCGTATACAGTGTCTAATGTAGCATGCTGTTGTCGCGGGCTGGATGGAGGTTTGCCCGCAGTGTACTGTTGTGTTGCTGGTCGCCTACCTGCCAGGGCGACTGTCGGCGTACTGTCGCTCGCATAACAGTGTGGATGCTTGTATTTATCACTGCGTATACAGTGTCTAATGTAGCATGCTGTTGTCGCGGGCTGGATAGAGGTTTGCCCGCAGTGTACTGCTGTGTTGCTGGTCGCCTACCTGCCAGGGGGACTGCCGGCTTCCAGTCGCTCACGTACCTGTGCTGAGGCCTGTGTTTATCACTGCTTATACCGTGTGCTATCATCGCCTGCTGGAGGAAGGATGACGTCATGCAGCCAAAACACTAGTTCACTGTGTTTCTTGGATGGATCACTCGGGTATACAACACACAATTTACTTTCGTGATCGTTTTTTAAAAAATTTCTCTGTAAACTCTAAAATTACTTAGTTTCATCAAATCTGAATTTCTTCCGCGGGTATTGTTTTATTTAGAAATGAAAACGCGTACAAATTTTACCTTATAGCTCCAGCATCAAATGAATCAAATTGCTATCTCATGTTACGAATTGGTATTCTGTCTCGCTGCTGGCGATGTAATGCCCTTTTACAAATTTATTTAATCAAACAATATAGCCTTTCTTTAGCATCTGTTGCAAATTTTCTTTACGCAATGAAAATTAATTGTAATTTTACTATTTTATTTTACTATTAAGTAAAATAACCTTGTAACAGCTTCCTTAGATTTGCTATGCTCACGTCTATATACAGCTCTGTACACTAACAGATGTTGCCATTACTGAAACAAGTACTGTAATTCAGGATACTTTGACATTGCGCGGTAAATTTGCTCAACTCAAATGTTGGTTTTTGTGCTGTTATGTTGAGAAATAAGAAACCTTCACTGAATGGTTCAAATGTAATTTTATAGATTAGACTGTAGTCACCTATTTCTTCACGTAACGATCGCAATACTTAAATATTGAGCGGGTTAATATTAGTCCTCGCAGTCAAAGTAACTCTGCTATACGGTAAGTAACATCATGGCAAGCTGAAACACTTATAATTGACCGAGTGTTTGTTGATCTAGCAAGGAAAGAGAATATGTATACTGCAAGTCTCTTTATGAGGCATTACTGAGGTACGACTTACAAATAAGTGTCCTTGTAACTACACTGGTTGGGAAGCAACTAAAATACATGTAACACGAGTTGTTTCTTCTTTTATAGCAAATTCGTTGATGTAACTGACTAGAAAAGATGGTGTAAACGAAATTTTGTTTTATATGTTTTCATTACAACTTACAAATTCCTTAAATTTATTTAATATTACGTTCTATACCTTTGTTTTAATTGCAATGTCTTCAGTACACAAATATTATGTTTCCACAATAATATTAGAACATTTCTGCAAATCTCACCATTACTATGAATTATAAAACCACGGTTTATATATTATGTTTTGTATCAGTCATATAGTAGTTTCTGCCATTTGCTGGTTGATATAGTTGCAATTATAAATTTTCTGTATTGATTATTTTCTTCGCATCCATAAAACAGCATACAAGAAATGTAACCTACTAATCACTCAATTGTTTATATTCCTGATAATACGTTTTATCATGTGCTAACGAGGATCTGTAACATTTTCTTCTAGCATTTATATTATAAATAATTTTACTGTTAAATATTTGCAATATGTACTTTAAATGAGTAATTTTATTGTGAAGTAAAGACGTTCTGATCAATTATGTTAAACCAGAGCTTAGGCAAGGATGGAAAATATGTTTGTATTATGTATATTGCCGCAGTCGCTTTTATTTAATAATTTTTTCGACAACTAGCCAATAAGATTGAGCTTTTCGGGTTTTTCTTATGTATCTGTCGATCACTTTGACGCTACTGTCGATGCCGAGTTAAATATTCAGCTGAGTTTATGTTAGATACATAGTAGATACACAACCAGGCCTACAAGATGACAATGACAACTAGATAATTGTAGAAATGTTATGAAGAGAATGTATTGATGTATACGCACCGTGAGAACATTACAGTCAGGTTCTGCAAGTAAACAAGATAAAAAAATATTTTTTTAATACTAACTCAACTGAGATTTCTAAGAAAGATAATGTTACCATTGTTTTCGGAATCAGCTAATCACAAAGGCAAGCTGGCAAACTTATCTTTTTCTCACGAATATTTACTGCTACGTCATTTCACATCCGTTCTTACACGAATTTTGCAACATCATTTTTTTTGTATAATGATATCTCGTTAATTTTTGCTCGGTTACTAGTTAACTAGAATATGTTGTATTCCACATCAGTAACATTGTTTGAGTAAAAAATTTAATAGTAAATTTAATTTATAATATGGCAGTAAATTGCCTTAAGATTGTTCTTGCTTGACATGATAAAACGCACATAGTTCAATAATTTAGTACCAGTGGCACATGTACATATAGTTGTGTAAAGTGAATGAGAGACTTTGGTCAGCTCTTAACATCGAGGTCTTCAGTGCTGGTGAGGGGTGACGTGAGGTGAGGATGGAGCAGTACCGGAGTGATGGGGCACCGTCCGGCACGATTCCCAAGTGAGAAAACCCGGGGACCGACTATACTTTATTATTCAATCCATCGTACTTCCGTCTAATTATTTGCTCTTAACAATGTTCGCGGACCTGTGTATATATGTATATATGTATATATATATATTTTTTTTTTTCATTCTGTTTTGAAAGTACCATCGCGTTATAGTTTATATCTGAAAAAATGCACTAAAAAGTTAAAATTATTACGATATTTTAGTCTATTTATAATAAATCAATCTATTAAACATTAATATACAATTATTGTTATTTTTGGAGTCTGTGCCAGCACAACATGGCTGCCTTACGTTCTTCTGTTATCATATATCTCTTTTGTATTAAAATTAAATAACACTGTCTGGAGAGTTTAAATGTCCAAATATTAGAAAAAAAAAATATTACAACTCAGGTCGTAGGACTCTTCAATGATAATCAAAGAAACTAACATTAGTTTGGATTTCGATTATTTTTCCTTTCATAAATTGGTAGGTATGAAATTATAATTTTATGTGAAATATATTGCGAATATTTATTAGGTATGATGTATGTACTATTTAGACTCTGGCCAGCCGCACGTTAATTATCTCATGTATAGAGTTCTGGTCTAATGTAAGACGAGAAACCAAATGATAGGTCGCGAGTAGAACTACTGACGTCACAGGTGTCTTACATGCGTCTCCAACTGAAACAACGACACTTGAACAAACAATGAAGATGTAACGTCAGTTGAAACTTCTGCTGGATCTCCTTCCTCTGTCTTCTGCACATCCAGCAGTCCTGCCAACGTCTGCATAAATATCCGCATTACGTACTTGCACCACAACCCACCCCCTATACATCCTCACACGTCACCTTTACAAGAATTCGTACAAGTCAGGTTATGTAGTGTTGCTCTCTTCCTGGCACAATAATTAAACAAGAGCTATTAAAAATATTATTACAGACGCTCAGCTGTCTTATTCTGCATTATGTACATTTTATTAAGTAGATCATGGTTACGCATAATTATGCAACACATACAGATATTATAAAATCTAATAAACAACCTTTCGTCTTTAATGTAAACCACTTATGTATAAGTACTAGAAAAATGATTTAACTCTCTCTTGTGCAGATATCATTAAACGAAGTGAATACAAGAGTCATAAATTTAACATGCTCTACGTATGCAAGAATCGTAAGTATTATAATAGGGAAAATTACCAGAAAAAGTTTTTTATATTTACCTCATTCTTCCGAATTTATTCGGCACTAAATGCAGCCATGCAAAGCAATAGCTCAATGAACATTGTAATTTTCGAGTTATTCAGTTTTAAAAATGCCATATTTTCAAACGCCGCCACAAACATTGAAAACGCATTCTTATTGGCTAACACATTTATGACGTAGTCTTACTTGTTTTGGTTAGCCACCGCACGCCAGGCACTATTGTGTTTATTGGAATTTTTCAACGACTTAATAAACTAATAAAATTTGGCGAACCCGGTTACGTAAAAGTTAATTTGAGGAATTCACCCGTTGTTTGAGCATGCGTGGTTTTAGATTTGGTAGCCAACAACGAATGTTTATTTCACTAGAGTTGATTTTAAACTAGTGTTGACAGCAACGTATTTGCAGGCCTAGATGTCTCGCATTGCGACGTATTAGTTATAGGTTTGAGTTTATGTACATTTATTTTAAATTCTAGAGAGATAATAACGTACTACGAATTCAGTTTAATGCTTCAGATCCGATATATTATCATAAGTTTAGTTTAGGTTTGAAAGGTCAGACGAACGAAGCTCACATGCGTACAAAAAGTGAACCTATCGAGCTAATATTTGTAATACGTTTAACCAACCCTGGCCCTAACTATGATAGAACATTATGTTTGCACGAGTTGGTAACAAATGTTTTATTAGAAGTACATTTTTTTCTATCAATAATTTTTAAGTTTCTCGTGAACAGTATTGAGACAGTTGCGCTGCTATCTCGGGGCAAGTTTCGCAAGACCCCGCCCACCCCTCGAATTATCGGCCAATCACGGGTGCCTTGAACTCGCCTATTGGCTAATGACGTTGGCACATCCAGTGGAACAGCCAAAAAACTACAGTTGTTGCAAACTGCACGCTGCAATTTTTAACTTTAAGTAACTTATTTACTTTGTGCTAACCGTGTCATGTTGTACAAAATACATCATTACGTACATAAAATGTATTTTAGTCGCTCATAGCAGACAGTTAGTTCTCTTCTCGAAGCTTAAACCATGCAGTACGCCTTGATTTATCAGACGGCGCTGAAGGTAAGATTTTATTCCGAGTAAATATCATTTTACTACTGCGCTAACAAACTACTATCCACATTTATGCTCTTCGGAGTTCAAGCCATACATTTTACCGCATAAACTGCTTTGTTTAACACAATTTCACGACTTGAACGTATGTTGCTGCCGTGTGTGTGTTACGTACATTTAAATGTACAGTATCGTGACGTCACAGGGACATCAACATGGTGGTTCACGTTTTTGCCGCGCAAAACAGACTGCTCATTTTATTCAAGTTTTTCTGCGAGTTACACAGACGAAATGAAAGAAAGTATGGTACCATTGATCATTAAATTAAAAGCAGTTTTAAATAAGAATATAATAAAAAATAGGAATTTTCCATATTGGATGAAAAGAAAAATAACTGGAAAATAAAGTATATGATTTGGGCTACGTTAGAAACACAATTATTTTTCATGTATTTTGTTTGTTGTCAACCTTCGTGTGTTGAGAATCTAGCCATTGCAAGAACAGAGCCTGGCAGGCCTGTCAACAGTGTGCAGTGAGGAGATGACAGTTATGCAGATAATACCATGACGTCACAGGTTTTACTCACTTGGCCGCATATCGACCAGCAGTGTCACATGGCCAGAGATCCTTCAGTCATATTCCTTGGGCGAGTTTCTCAACACAGACTACTCTACTTCCTTCTGCACCGAGCAGAGGTTCATGTGTACGCCGTGTTTTGTTTGGTACTTATAGTTATCTAAATGGTCAGGTGAAGTAATTCAATATACAAATATGTGTCTTCTAGGAAAGCAGTTCCCTGACTCGATGCACTGAATATTGGACCCAACGTGGCACAGACAACTTGAACACTTATTGTCTGAAAGAATCAAAGTTGCGACATAAAACTTTGAAAAGAAGCAAGGCAGTAGGACCCTGCGCTAGGACAGGTAGTGTTATAATTGGCGAGTTACGTCCAAGGTGCTGCCTGGCTGGAGCTGATATTTGTGTTGGTGGCTCAGGAACGAGGAGCACTAAGGGCTATGTTGACACGCACACCAATCGTCGCAATGTCCTTACACGACAAGCATGGAACTAGCGAGCGCAGAGTCAACTAAGGTGACGTCATGTAACAATATACTGAAGCCTATAAATGCCCATAATGACGTTCAATTTGAAAACAATGACGGTTCGGAAGTACTCTAGCTCCAGTTAATTACCCTCTCAGCCAAATTTGTGAATTGTCGCCACTCGTTGACCAAGACGTGTCGATATAAGTAATTAAATCTAGCTGACATGTGTCACCGTACCTAAAAAAAAATAATGTCTGAATTCACAATAAACTACTTAATGGTTATTCTTGACAAGAAGATCTTCAAATGTTCTCATTTTACGTAGAACAGCTTATATGACTTCATAATCAAATAAAAATTGGTAGTACATCTACAGGTTGAGTTTGAATTCGAGCGACGTATCTGCGGGTAGGTTGGAGTGGCGTTCCCCAACGCCTGTGTGGTTATGCAACTTATAAGGCACTGCTACTAGAGGGGTGGCGGTGATCAGGCAGCCACATCACTTTACTCCAACGAGGCGATGCGGGTTCGATACCCGGTGGAATCACCTCAGTGTGCCACATGTGGAGAATGTCGCTGGTCGTTAGGTTGACTCGAAGATCACCCATTACTTCCGCCCTTACATTCTGGTGTTGCTCCATACACACATCGTTCACCCCATTTCCCAAATGGTTCGACAGTCATTGCTGTTCAGAGCCACCCACATCTCTCTACCACACCGCTACTACGTATGTATGCAGAGGAGTCCAGCGGGGTAAATGTGAAGCGTACATGGGTGTACGTCCATTTAATTTACACATTGACATCTACAGGAATGGCTCAATTAAACGACTTTTATTTTCCACACACAGTCAGCAGCGACACGCCATGTTTTGCCGGACACATGTACAGACACCTTGCTTGTCGTAAATGTTGCCAGCCGTGGTGAAGATCCGCCCAACAAGGTCATCTTCACTTAGCACCTGGGTCTCATACACCTAGCCCCGCATAAGCTCTCAAAAGAAGAAGTCCAGCGGGTTAAGGTCAGGTGAACGTGCAGGCCACGCAATGGGTCCACTGTTGCTGATCCATAGGTCAGGGAATGCGTTGATCAGGTACGTGTGGACGATATGTGTACGACGTGCTGGGGCACCGTCGTGCTGTAACTACATTAGTTGTCTTGTTTGCAATGGTGGCACATAATTATTAAATTATTACCTAAAATTCAGTAATATGTAATGTCCTTTGGTAAAGTTCTTATCAATTTTTGGAGTTACTGAAATATAATTGAGTCCTTTTTTGGTAATTCAGTCAACACTTTGTTTGTAGTCACATATTTAATTTAACGATTTTTACGAGTCTAAGAAACTTCCCAATCTTACGATAAGTAAATATTATCCAATACATAAAGTTGAAATAGTGGAAACAAAGTTTGGGTCTAAAGCAGTTAAAATTTCTGACATTTTTAAAGTATTTTTACATGACAGATGTACTCAAAAATTCACTGGTCAAATTTTAATAGATGTAAATAGTGGAAATATGAGTTTTATTTATAATGGAATGAAAGATTGGGGTAATAAACAAATACACGACATTTTGTGCATAAAAATTTAAAATTATTTTTGATAATATACTTTTATACTTTTTTTAAAATAATTGTTGTTTCCGGCTTCAGTATGGGTGACCAATTTGGTTACCGTGTTATTTTAATTGTTGTTTTCACCCTTTCTGTTAAATTCTCAAAAATAAGCACACATTTTCTTCTGTTGAAATATTTAATATCCGTTTTTTTAATTTGCAATGATTTACACTTCTTAAATTTTAACATGTTTCCTCTCCTTTTATGACGATTTTATAAAAATGTCTTGATAAGAAAATTGTGAGCAAATTGCCTTAACATTTAGATAATTCTTAGGAATTAGTTATTTGTGCAATTGTGAACACGATAAAGTGTCAATACGTTCGAACACACATGTACTCGACCTCTCTGGTCTACAAGTGCAGGAGCTGTAAGGGTGACACAGCACGAACACAACACCTCACTCTAGCCTTTAAGAGCAAGTCACTCGACTGATCTAGCAGACAACTCGCCTCTATAAGCGAGTCTCGCAGTTTACGATTTCATATTAAAGTTAAAGGTGAGCGTTGAGCATGTTTTCAGATTATCTTGTAATGGCCGCAGCTCTGATCAACGCTCGGTGTCTTGGGTAGGCGGACAACTTAACATGAGAAAGACGCTGACACTATGTCAAGAAGGGAAGTAAATACAGATATATGGAAAATGTGAACAAATATTCAGCAGGGAAAATTGCTATTGGTAACGCACGAGGGTGTTCTATATCGACGTACATCGACTCTGCATCTGAAAGTTTCTCGTTCAGCCAGGATTGCGAGCATGAAAGTATTTCCCTTCTTTCCCAGCGACTTCAGTTCTATATCACGTGACTGGGTGAGGGAGGGGGGATGCAAGTTCTCGTTGGTTGGAGGGCAGAAGCGAACAAGGGCAATTGTCTTCACATTGTTTTTAAACAATCGTACGAATCCTCGCCTGACGCATGAAGGCTGTTGTAAAGTGCCGCGCGTCATCTTGTTTTACGTCAAACTGATAAACTTGTTTCCATTATCTTTATCTTTTGAAATAACACACACTTAAAGTATACTTCAGTGTTTTGATAACACGGCACGCCTCTCGCAAACATTGTTTGAGCCGTCTCGAAATTGCTAAAACGTAATATTTTGTTTGACTTAACGCCATACTGTGTACTAATGAAATTACATGTTCCCCGCTTAGTGTCACATAGGCAAAATATGTTAGGTAGTCTTGAAAATCTGCGCGCCATGTTATTGCTCAGCTTATTAAGGCGATATTCTTCTCCCCTACACGTAATATGTAGTATCTACGTCCTGGCAACTACTTTAACGAGCCCTTAAGTCTTTATGATGTATAAACAATTAAGCGAAAACAACCAAATGTGTGAAGTCAACTCAGAAAACTGCTCAGTCCTACCGAGTCTAAAGGCGCGTGTCTCGTCGAACAAATATATCAATAATCGTGAAGGTTTAGGCAAGAAATTTAAAGTAAGTGCATCTAGTGTTTGCTTATATCTATCTTTAAAATTATTTCCGTATTTAATTTTTACGTCATTTAATTTACATTTCATCTTTCAACGCTGTCTTCTACGTGCTCTGTCCTCATAAAGTAAAGATGGCTTATTTTTCTTTCTGTGCGTTTGAATGTTAGATACTACGTCTAGTAAAGTTACAAATTTATAGTATTCTGGGGAACTAATTGGAACAGATATAAACCCAACGGTTTCTTAACGGAAAAAGTGTAAGGAATCCGATTATGAAGTGTCTACAATCTCCAGACGTGTAGGATATCCGCCATTTTGAAAAAAAGTACACCCAAATGACACTTTCAACCAAAAAAAATTATTACTTCCTTCTAACCAGTACATTTTATAAGGAAAAGTGTAAAGACAAAATACAAATAACATATAACATTAAATTTCCCGTAAGATAATTTTTGTTTCATCAATCTACAATATTTCATTTTCAAACTGCAAAGCTTCAAATATTTCCGAATATTAACCTCACTTCCTCAAATCTGTATTTTGGCTTAAATGAGCAAAAAAATTCAAAGAAACGGTCCACTATGTTTTAAAAAAAATGAACTGAATGAAAAATGAAGTGTCGTTTTTTCTGTAAAATTATTTTGTTTCAAACGTTTAGTATTTATAGTTACCTATCTAGAGTACTTACTTTAATTAACAGTACATATTGTCTGCTATTGTGTGAGTGTTCTGTGTAATTTAATTGATGTGTGAGTGCAAATAAACGAGTGTATAACATAATGTTACAACTATTTCCATTATTGATTATTGTTACTGATTTTTGATTCGCTACTGAGAGTAATTGTGGAATAAACTGTCTACGCGGAAGTTGGTAAGATGGAAAATACAGCAGAACATGGTGAGATGGAGGTAGATGAAGAGCAGTGTTTCCTTTGTATTGCAACTTTAAGTAATGAAGAATGTTCTAAATTGACGATAAAGGCGTGCAAGGAATTCACTGAGTCTGCAAAGAACGCAAAATAATTAATTTCCATGTTAACATTGGCCAACGTATTAATAAGAGATGCAGAGCAAGAGTTGTAAATGTAAAGGCGTATGCTGAAGGACTGTGAAGAGCGTAATGATAAATGAGCTACGGAAGTGCGTGAACGAATTCAGTCAGCTGTCTCCAATCATCATGCAGCAGACGCTTGTTATCGTCAAACGTGTAGTGTCAACTTTCGTACAGGAAAACTTATACCGTCTAACTTCTCAAGTAGACCATCAGAATCAACTGGACGGCCAGAGGATAAAGAGCGCCATGAAGCATTTCTACATGTAGCTCAGTACTTGGAAGAAAATTACGAGGAACAGATTACAGTTGATGATTTAGTAAAGAAGATGGACAGAATATTTACTAAAGAATGAAACATTATTACTTTACTAAAATAAGTATATGAAATAAAACTGCTCGACAATTTTCAGGATGATCTAGTTATTACCACTGTCGCTCGAGTAAAGAATATGTCAACGAGACTTAATTCTCGCAGCTGCACACCTTAAAGAGCAGATATGAAAGAAATTGAAGTAGTACCTCAAAAGTATGCATCTGTCGAAGACATTCTTCAAAGTGCAAGCAACACTTCTCATTTCCCTGACTGTCGTCGGACACTTTAGGAAGTTCTTGTGACTGGTAAGGACAAAACAAGCATGGTTGCATCTATTGGCTCAGCCATCGCACAAGCTGTGCGCCCAAGAGTCATGCTACAACCTTCGCTATTGGGATTCGGAGTGCTTGTTCACTTTAACACAGACTCAACATTTTTAGTAGAAACACTACACAGCATGTGTTTTTCTTGTTCTTATTCAGAGCTGTTGCAGTTTTCACGATGTTCAGCTGGAGATATCGGTAATGATCTGCCTGGGTTTAGCCCTAGTAAGTTTTATACAGTATGCTACCGACAATGTTGACCACAATGTTGCCACTCTGGATGGGCATGGAACGTTTCATGGCATGGGTATCATAGCGATGATAACTTCTGGGATACAAATGACTGCAAAAGTAGACAGAAATTGTACATCCTTGAAGGAAATTGTTGACATGTCCCTAATCAACATCAAGATTTACCCATCTACTTCTACTGGACTATGCTGACTGAAGTATGTACCACTTTAAAATTATACTAATTTCACTGATACATCAAGACATATTGATTGACTATGGGCTTTTCACCTGCACTTCTATGGCATGGTTAATGCAAGAGATATTCAAAGGTGATCATCCAGGAACTTCAGTGATCTCAGTATTGCCTATGAATGATATGAATCCGACTAATATTTCCTGCATATACTCCCAATTACATTATATATATGACCAGGCGAAAATGTATAACCATAAATACACCTATTATTATATTTGACCAGCCACTATTTCTAAAAGCACCGGGTATTATTAGCAATGAAACCCCACACAGCCCTCTAAAGCAGATCATATTACGACTGGGTGGTTTTCCCACACTAATGAGTCTCCTGGGATACATTGGTCACATGATGGCAGGTTCAAGTCTATAAAATATTCTTCAAATTTTTACGCATGCAATGCTGCTAAGCACATTATCACTGGAAAAGCATTTACTCGAGCCGTGAGGGTTTTTTTTTTTTTTTGCAGCTCTCTGCACAATAATCGCCGAAAAAACATGTCCTGAAGATGAAATCTGCAAGGCTCGATCCCTTGTAGCTGATCTCCTCAATTCAAAAGTAGATTTTGACACAATTTTAAAGTTTGAGGCACTGATTAATCTAGAGAAGTGTGTATCCACGTTTACATCATCTGTAAAAGGGAACTGGACATCAATGTTATTGTTACAGTACATGAAAATGATAGAAATATTGAGAAATTTAATCAAGGCTGAGCGTTTAGGTACTTGGAACATACGCCTTCAATCACTAAAGGAAATGCTCCCTTTCTTTGCTGCTGCTGAACAAAATGCATATACTAAACGTGCATATCAATATCTTCAAGAAATGGTGCGATTGAGGAAATCTTCACCCAACATATATGAACAGTTTTGCAATGGACTCCATGTTGTGAGAAGGAGCAATAGACTTTGGGCCGGTCTATCACCAGATCTTGTTATAGAACAGGTTTATATGAAAGGAATTAAAGGAAGTGGTGGCTTAACACTTGGGTGAGACATGACTGAAGAATAACGGGAGCTTTGGGTTGGATCCAGACAAGTGTGCTCTCAAATCAACATGGCCATGCAAGAATTTGCTGGAACATCACATGTCAGTAGTGAACAGCACATCAGAATTACAGATGCACGTCAGAAGAGAGACAAAGACGACATGATAAATAGTTAGTGTTTATTAGAACACTGGATATTTTCAGCAATGAAATTAGTCTGAGGAGCGTAGTCAGTGGAATCACTGCTGAAGCACATGTCAATGCTGACCATGCAGAAATAATTGGGGAAAGAATTCTGGCCGATATGATAGGACACTCAGTGACTGAGAATTCTTTTAAAAGAAGCGAGCAAGTGGAAAACTTTCATTCCAAACACTTCATAAACTGTGAAAGAGAGTCATTCCATATTGATCCTGAGTTATTGTTTCAAAGATGCCTTGTGTCTGATCAAACAAATCATATCAGTTTGAGTGATACATTATATTATGAATTTACCACTTTTCCAGCTGCTCTATTCGATTCTTCAGGTTTGATGAGAGAATCTGTGAAGTATTTGCTTGCTAAATGTATACAGAAGAGGTCCAACAGTGCTGAAATTCACATTTTGTTCTAGATGGGGGTGCATTACTTCAACAAATACCCTGGGAAAATAATGCCACTTGTTATGAAGTATGTATGATGGGTATAAACTATGTCCTGAAGAAATATGGGAACTGTTCAATGGTTTTTGATGGCTACAGTGTGAAGCTGTCAACAAAGATACATGCTCATTTGCGGCGTAAAAAAGGCAAATGTTCTCAAAACGTACTTTTCCAACAACAAACAGTTTTTTTTTAAAGCAGAATTTCTTTCCAATATTAAGAACAAGGCACATTTAATCACATACCTGTCCGAAATGTTTACAACAAGTGGATGCACAGTTTTTCACGCAGCAGGAGATCCTGACATCATGACTGGTCAGGAATCTGTCAATTCAGCAAATGAACGTATAACAGTAGTTGTGGGCGATAACACTGATATCCTTATACTTCTACTACATAATTTAAAAATGCACCTTATGATATCTTCCTTTGCCCAGAACCAGAAGCTAATGCAAAAGAAATCTTCAAATACAACATCAAACATATTAGGGAGAGGTTGGGAGAAAACATTACATCACACATGTTTGCACATGCTCTTCTTGGTTCCGACACCACATCGAAGCTATTTTCAATTAGCAAGGTTGAATCTATAAATGCGCTAACATTTGAAGACTTTCGCCATCAAGCAACTGTATTCAGCACATCTGTAAAAACAAATGAAGTAATTGTAAAAGCTGGGGAACTCGCTTTAGCTAAAGTATATGATGCTAAAACAGAAGAAACACTCAATCAGATGAGAGTTAGACTTTTCATCAAAAAAAAAGTGAGCGAGTTGGCAAATCATGTGAAACCAGAAACTCTGCCTTCAACTTCCGAGTCCTGCTCTTTCCACAGCAAGAGGGTTTACCACCAGGTTCAAGCTTGGCTGGGAATAACAATAGATCCATTACAGTGGGGATGGGTAAGGAAAGAAAATAAACGTTCTCCTATTAAATCATCCAAGCCTCCAGCACCAAGTCACCTCCCGAAGTTAATACGGCGTGAGTGTATATATTAAGGGCACGGGCCTGAGTTTCTTCGCATTTTATATCAATTATTTTTTAAAACACAAATAAGGGCCGATATCGTAAAATCGCTTCGTAACTTTGTTATGACTTATTTAAACTGCATACTCTAATTTTGTCGAGTCAGAAAACTGCAAAATAGTTGTTAATTAGTTAATTAACGAAATTTCCTTTAAATTGATAAAAATTAGCTATGCTCATCACAGTTTGTCTCGAAAAATTACATTGCCTTATAAATCCAATTTGCAGAAAATTGCGAAGGAATTTTACGAGATTTACTCTCGTGTGAATTTTAAAAAATAATTCTCTGGAAAGCCGAGAAACTCGGGCCAAGCCATTAAGTCAATGCAGCAGAATGCTGTGCTCCTGCAAGAAACAAGGACTACTGTGCACTGCAGCATGTGGTGACTGTCCTGGGATGAACTGCATGAATTCAGATAAACTAACATTTGACGACAACGATATTGGCATCGGCTAATTTAGTTTAAAGGGTGAGACTATATACTTTTTTAAATAAAAATTTTAATACGAAAACTGATAAACTAAAAGTAAATGTTAAAGTTATATAATTAAAATGATAAAATTTACAAAAAACGTTTAGCCAACACTTTGGCAAATCGGTATTTAAAATTCAGAGTAAATTTTAAAAATCTGTTAATTAACGCCTGTTAATGTTAAATGTATGTAACAAAAATATTTTTGAAGAAAAATACACTCTAAATGTTTCATTCAGTTAAATTTTTTAACATAACGGATCGTTTCTTTGATATTCTTGCTCATTTATGCCGAAATACAGATTTGAGTAAGTGAAGTTAATTTTTCGGAAAAATTTGAGCTCTGCAGTTTGAGAATAGAATATGGTAGATTGATGAAACAAATAACATCTCACGTGAAATTTAATGTTCTTTATATTTAGTTTTCATATTTTTTTCTTATTAAATGTACCGGTTAGAAGGAATTATTTATTTTTTGTTAAAAGAGTCATTTAGTAATTTTTTTCAAAATAGCGGATATCCTACACGTCTGGAGATTGTAGACATTTCAGAATCGAATTCCTTACAGTTTTTCCGTTAAGAAAACGTTGGGTTTATATCTGTTCCAATTAGTTCCCCAGAATACTATAAATTTGTAACTTTACTAGATGTAGTATCTAACATTCAAACGCACAGAAAGAAAAATAAGCCATCGTTACTTTATGAGGACAGAGCACGTAAAAGACAGTGTTGAAAGATGAAATGTAAATTAAATGACGTAAAAATTAAATACGGAAATAATTTTAAAGATAGATTTGTTGAAATTAGTTCCCCAGTCAACCACAACTTTACTAGACTAACTACACAAAATATGACGTGTACTCTTGCCGGTCTCAGACGCAAAACTGTTCAGAAATCCAGAAAAATTGCGATTAATTTGTTTTTAAAAACTGCTTCTGCCGATTTTTGTTAAATTTACATTTACTTCAGTATCCAAGTACAATGATAGCTGATTATATAACTTGAAAGCTTAGGATGTTAAACTTAAACTAATGTCTTTAATGAAATTGAAATTTTAGGTAGTACTTTTAAATTCATAATATTTATGACAACTGTAATAAGGGTTTAAAAAATACTCGCCTACGGATTCGTCAGGATTTCGCCTCAAATCGAAGTCACAAATACTTCTCTACGAATTTAAACTTTGGGGGGAATTAAATTGCAGCAGAACTCTCTTTGTGAAGGTAAAAGAGTCTGGCAATGTAATTACTTTATTGCTCTTCCTGTTATTCCTTAAATAAATGAAACAAGTGGTGTGCCTGCTGGCAGTCTCTTCAATGCGGAATATTCGCCGAGTTTTGCTGTCGTTACGTTACATGTTTATTCCTTTCTTTCGAATACCTGCGTACTAACTTGGAGCGAGAGTTTAATTCGACGTCCTTAATATCGAAACCATGTAGATAATATGTCTGTGTGGAACTAAGACAAGTAATTGCAAAGCAGTTGTTTGTGCAATGTTTCTGCTACTGCTCTCGGAAAAATTTAATTTATTCCTCATATTGCCGCAAGAAGGATCTTCTTTTAACGTGGCGGCTTAACTGTTTACAACGAAATGAAATTTTGTTTTTTTAAATTCTTTGTAACAGAATGTATTTAATAAGAATCTTTGTGTTAAACCAGCGTTTTAAATGGGATGTAAACCATATTTTTCAAGTATGAATTTTTATCATTTTATTAGAAAACATTTCGCAGCTGCGTGCATTTAAATTTGGGAAGAAGATGAAAGAAAAACTTTGGTTAATGTTAATATAGTCTGACAAACAATGCATATTAAATTTTTATCTTATGACATGAAGTTTTATTGCCAATCTAAATACTATTTTTTTAGTGGCATTTAATTTTAACAGTTTATTGAGCCTTGATTATGATAATATTGAATTTTAAGGCTACATACACCAGTACTTACTGAATTTTAAATTTCCATATATTTGTGGACTGCTAAAGTTATTTATGTTCAAACACAATGTTTTTATTACGTGTGGTGGTAATCGAGCAGAAACCTACTTTTCACTTTCTTCGTGGTAAATATAAACTTACTGTGACGCTGTGCACAAGAAATAAGACATTGTTGAAGTAATTGCACCACTGCGCCACAGTGTTGTAAGTTGAGTAATAGATCTTCGCTGAGATTGAAGCCACGAGAAACTGTCCGTCCAACGAGAAGCAAGAATATTGTTGCAACATAACTATGGAAGAAACCTGTCGGGAGGATACATGCCTAGTACTGACGTCATCATTTTCGTATTTGTTGCTTTGAATAGTAACAAGAAAACACTTAACTTTGGTCGAGCTTAATTTACCCTACTTTGTGTTTAATGTAAAAATAAATTTGTTTGCAGAGTCGGTTACAGAGACAATATATACAGGTTATAATTTGAGTATATTGTATTTGTCAATGTTATGTTTGTTTTGTTTTAGCAGATAGGAAAAACACTTAAGTACATAGTGAACGTTCATAGAAAATAATGTGTATATGAATATTGAATATTTTGTTAATATTAATTTGGTGCTGACTGAGTAACAAATTTTACGTTGTACATCAATTTATTATCACTCTGCAGGAGGGGCATTCCGTGAAGAGTACATTTTGAAATTCTAATGTTATTTCTGAGATATTTATGTTCTATTGTTATTAATACTCACGTGTTTTAATATTTTTAAGTAAGTTTTCAGTATTTTCCTGTGTATTTCCATGTTTAAATTACTAACAAAATGTCCAGCTGTAGAGAATATTATTTTTAAGTGATCATGATCAAGCATCTGACCATATGTTATGTGGATATACATTTGTGTGCTAATTTTTCTTTCTTCCAAAAAGTGAGTTGGGCAAGGAGATTTATGGCATTTTTTTAAAAAAAGGAAAGGACAAAAGACATTTAACGATGGTACGATTTTTTTTTTATTGTTGAAAAATCAACAGAATATGGTCACCACTTTCGAACTGTAAAAAAGGTATAATTTTCTCCAAATTAAGCAAGAAATGGCAAGATGCTGGAAGATCAGAGGAATAAGTCCATTGTTAGAAAATTGACTGCTCGAGATTACCCAGAGGCAATTAAGATGTTAAACTAATGTTCACCGCAGAAGCTTTGGTTATCAACATTAATACGTAATTTTAAAATACTTTCGCAAAAATCATTAAAATTAATAAAATTTTTATTTAAATGCACATTTATGTATGGACACTTTATTTAATCGTAACCAACATTATAAAATATATATTTTTTTATTTTACAATTTTCATGAACTATGACTTGTAGGGATTATAGTACTCAGTGAGTAGCTCAGTTAACACTTCAAACTTGGACTGAATACTAACACTATTTTCATAATTACGTAGTAACAACATACTTCTCTCTCACCGACACAACACTATATTAATTTATCAGTACCTGAAACTAGCGCTCGGTACAGTATCAAAAATATAATATTATTTTTTTCAATGGAATGATATTAACGGAAGTCGAACGGGTATAGCTATGTTAGTGTACAGGCGTGTATTCGGTGGTCCATAGAAAATACCTTACGTGATTTATAATTTAAAATAAGGTTTTTTAAAATTAATTTCTACAGTTTTTGAAATTGATTATTTTTTCGGAAATCGATTGTGTACAGCTAAGTTTGTGTGCTGTATGTAAACGCTAACAGGAAAATATCCCGTGTGTATTATAATTGAAAAATAAAATGATAACAAAATTAATATTATATTATTTAAAAATGTATTAGTTTAATGGGAATTGTTTGGTTGTAGGTAAAACTAAAGTGAGTGTCAGCAGATATCATTATCAGTATGTATAGTGTAATTAAAAAAAAACATTTCGTGCATAATAAATACTACTTAATTTATTCAGTAAATTGTTTTATTAGCGTTCTGAAGCTTAGGAAAAAAACAGAAAAATTTGGAAAATAGGAGAAAACTTTTTTTTTGGTACGAAATTAGGAAATATTGGAATTTTTCATCGATGTAAAAAGTTACAGAAATTTGAAGGAAAAAAGGATAAATAATTGCAATAAAAGATAAATCACACAGTTTAGAATTACACGTCTGGATAGTAAATGCGTATACACAATTTGGCACATAACCATTAGTCTGGCGAAAAGATTGTCATTTTGTTCACCACGTACAGTAGATTTTTAAAAAAAATTGTTACTTGATAACGAAAAATAACAGACAGATGTGTTTTAAATGTTTTAATGGGATTCCAAACTATTCATTATCATGTGATGTGTTCACATACAAGTCCAACTTTATTATGGCTTGTTCTTCGTCGTTTAGCAATGCAGTGTGCAGTTTATATTTTAGTCTAGCAAATATATGTTTTAATTACACTTTCGAAGGTAGTTACACCCCTTACAAATACACTTAGCCTATGTAGGTCCTTTATACATATTTGACTTCTTTTTACGAGGAATCTCCTGCTGAAGTTGGCCAGTAGAGTTCAGAACCAGCATATCTATATTTTTAACAAACATTTATGTATAAAATTACATTTAGCTAGAAACCTGAAGAAGTATTTTTTTAACATGTGCGTGATTTTTTATTAATATTATGGGTTTAAGAAGTTTTTTATACATAAGCTATTAAAATATTCTTTAAAGGCTAATAAACGACTAATCATGGAAAAAAGGATAAAATAATGGCCTAAAAATGTTTGTATCTAATTTTTTTTAAATCATCAATTGTAATTTTGTAAACTAGCAAGTGTCTAATTTGAAGAATTAGCACATTCTCCAGTAAGAAACTAAATGCTGCCATCATGTAAAAAATCATTAAGAAACAATACGTACCAGTGAACAAAAAGTACTATTGGCCTAGTTAAAGAAATTATTATTTTGAAAACGTCAGTTGAATTGTGGTATGAACCTCGTGGTTCAGAATTTTAAAACATAAAATGCATTACAAATGCAATTAATTAATGTCCCTTTTTAATTTAATATGAAAAATTATCGCCACCAATTAATTAAAATAATATTTAAAATCATCATCACCTATTAAGGCCTCGCTCTTTAGATTTGCAATGGTTCCGAAAACATTTTTTTAATCGCAAATTAATACATACATCAAAAATTCATTCTGGCAGTTTTCACTTACCTATCATCGTTTGCATTTGAATTTTTATCTTGCAATACACCAATCAGATTTTTCACATATTTTGTTGTCGAAAGAAGCCAAAATGAAGCAAATTAATTTCTTGCCAGCAAAAGGTACATTTTCTTGATAAACGTTCTGGCAAAATTGTGTACCTATCGTATGACAGTACACAGGCTAAAATGTTTTCAAAGCATTTGGTTAAAAAATATTCATATTGTTTGTAATTATTTTAAATAATTAAAGGTCATGGCCTTATCCAAGACTTTTCCAAAACAAAAACACGAAAAACGGGATCTGATAACATACTACCTCAGACACGATATAATTAATGAATTGTAAACTCTTGCAGCCAGTATCCTAGAACTGGGAAAAAAGCATGTATCATATATCTACTGGACCAAGACAACTAGTCCTTCCGTGAGAGGAAGAAGTGTGGTGCTCGTAGTAGGTAGACACGTCACAGGGAGGGGAAACGTACTGCACCTGACATGAGTTCATGGCACATGGTCAGTGGAGATGTAGTGCGGTGAAAACCGAGCCAGCTGCATGTGGCACAGTATTATGGCTGGTGCTGTGATGCGCCAAACCAGTTGGGTGCGATCATCAAGGACAACATAGCAGTAGTTCGCAAATTTTCCCGCGGGACTAGTTTTCGTGGTCGAGTAGTAAGAAAAGAAGTAATAAACTAGTATAGTTATCATGGACTGGTTACGAATCAATGCCACGTCATGTCAACTGAAGTAGTTATTTACAGATGTTGCACAATCGATAGAGGTACGTAAATTTCGCAGATACATTCCAGGTCATGTTGAACACCAACTATGCATACTTCATTGTCATGTATGTGACTTGCTGGCGGCTGTTACGAAATGCGTTTGACTACTGCAAGCCAGTAGTAGATAAGGAAATAATGCTAAGGCTATCGCTTGCTACCTGCTTGTACAGTCATAAGCCAATAGGTAAATCGATTGTGGCCAGAGGGTGTATAGGACTGACAAGTCTAGGCTGCTTCCAGATGAATCCGCGAAATGTACGTACCTCTAAATCGACATGCATAGAGAAATTGTTTAAAGAAAATTGTTCGTGATTATTGATTGGTAGTGTCCCGCATGCTAGAATCCATTTTCCTATACATACTCCAGCCCCTTCTATTCGTTTATTGTCTGCTGTTCCACTGAGTAGCAGCTACCTAGTGGACAAATAGTCGCGGCTTGATAATGCATAGGATAGTGCATTCTAACATGCAGGTCATTGAATACGAGAAATTTTCCGGCCTCTACTGATTGGTGATTGCCAGGTGTTCGATCCTGGTGGTGTAGTGTATGTATGTGTGTCCGTATATGTTCCATGTTAGTGCGGGGGTCTGTGTGTACGTAGGCTGTATGTGTTCCTGATTAATAGTAACAAGATACTAAAAATGACAGTAAAGTTATGCGTCTGTAGCTCTCCTTGTCATAAAACTGTACAGTTCTATTTTTTTTTTGTTATTTTAACATTCCTGTGCCTTATCAGTAAATTAATATTCAGAGTGAATCAGACAGGCCAATTTTCTGCTTCTCGTCTTATTTTTTTACCTTAGAACTACTATTTAGCTGCCAGGGGTTTAGTCAAATTTTTCAATAATTTTAAAGAACTTTCCCATTTTTCCAATTTTTATTCAGAAAATTTGAGGAAAAACGCGATTATTACCTGGATTTTTCCTGTCACTATTTTATCAAGAAATTTTAGAACCCTAGAATATGGAAGGATTTTATAATATTTACTATCTGTGCCCGCCCTCAAACAGTTACGCACAAAATAATCCTTAATCTACCCGCTTTGGGAAGACATAGGAATCATAAGATTTGTTGGGGATTGTTCCGAAAATTAAGATTTTTGTTTATAGTTTTGGAAATTTTCTTAGATTTTTTAGGGATGTTTGGCATTTTGTGCCTTTGAGTTAATGTTCAAGGTCAAAACACAATAGTGGCCAGGTTTCGTGTCGTACCACATGTCCACAAATCCTCCTGCGGGCCCTGAATTCCCCTATGAACTCCTGTGCCAAAACCGGCTATTATATACTACATGCTTGTATTCACACTTCTTGGCTTAACAGACTTGTATTCACTTTTCCACTATATACTAATATATTTGTAGGCAAAATATCGTTACGAGCAGAAAATTCTCAGTACAAAAGAGAAGTCTGTCAGAAGTGTTTTTATTCTGGATGTAGATTTAAAGAACTATGTTATCACATATTCAATGGTCAAGTGTATATGTATGATAACATATCGTGAATATACATATAAGTATCTCATGTCTCTTACTACAGTGGACAGCTGAAATACAGTCAAGATCATCTACTACCGTAAGTATAATTCGCGCATATGGGGATGCAAGAATACTGCATAGAGATGATGATTTATCGCGGGAAAACTTGACTATTTGCTAGACTTCAACATACGCTCAGCTTATGAAAACATAACTGGCTTTCGCTTGTACGTGGAGCTGTTGCCCCAATTTGACTAAGTCAATAAGAATCCTGCTATTGTAATATTTGATGCCTGTTATTGGTCTGCAGACAGCTACGGTGTGTCAATGGTTTATAGGCTATGTTGGTGCAAAAAATTTTCGCGATATACCATCATCGTATTCGTTACGTGTATTTTAAATTATTTCATGCCAGCAAACACACTGATGGATCACACTTGAGGGATAACAAAGCAAACGCATTAAGAAGTTTTGTACGTTTTTGAGCATTTGCAGCAAAACACAGATATTTGTATTGTTACATATACATGAATCAGCTGGCAATACCTGTAGAGTTTAGATCTCTAATAGAAGACAGCGAGCTATGATAAGGCACTGTTCTAAGAAGACTTCTTGTATTAGCTCTTTGAGCTCTGATACGACATTGTATTCCCTTATTCACTTTCTGGTCTTCACACAGTCTGCATGGACTACATACAATCTGCTTGGACAACATACAGTCTGCTTCGACTACATACAGTCTGCTTGGACTACATACAGTCTGCTTGGACTACATACAGTCTGCTTGGACTACATACAGTCTGCTTGGACTACATACAGTCTGCTTGGACTACATACAGTCTGCTTGGACTACATACAGTCTGCTTGGACTACATACAGTCTGCTTGGACTACATACAGTCTGCTTGGACTACATACAGTCTGCTT
>PNEQ01078976.1:0-62443 GCA_003012365.1 Medauroidea extradentata
TTTTTTTTTTTTTTTTTTTTTTTTTTTACATGCTAGAAGGCACATAATTTTTTTTCCTGAAACTACTTGTAAAAATCGTAGTGCACACTATACACGAGTATATAGGGTACTTATAGTCCTTACAAAGTCCTTACAAATATCGTAATTTAATTTAAAAAATATGCACTGACAGTCACAAAGAGAATTATAGAGACTGTCACTATTCAAATAACAATAATTGCTGTGTTGGATTATTTCTGTTCGTATGTGAAAGTTTGCACACATTGGACATGTACAACTTGGTGATATTGAAAATTCATACTGGAGAATTATTTGTTTTTAATTTATGTATATATGTAAATTATCTTTCATATCTTTTTACATTTTATCCTATTTTAAACACATGTACCCAATGTTTCAAGTTTAAGTTACCTAGAACAAAGCAACTGTGGTTGTCACGAGGAAAATATTGCCTGAAAAACATTTTTCCAAAACTAACACTGTCACTAGGAAATTTCAGACAATTTAAAATACTTACAAATTCAGAACCCTTTAAACTAAATGTTTCCTACGCAATAAAACTCTAAAATATATCTCCGCTTCCACTTTGCCATAAACTGCAAAACATTTGTTGTTTTTTTCTTTACTAGTTCATAAAATAGCCACCACATGTCAGCCACTTTGCGCGACAGCGTAAATAGTGACAGCTAATTTTAACTATTTACAATTCACATTCTCAAAATATGTTATTGAAACCAACATTTTGCCGGGACCTTTGGAAGGTCAGTATGAATGTTACGCTTATATTGAAATTTGAAGCAGGTTATTTATTTAATTTAGAAGTGAGTACAGTATGTTGTGAAACTCAGGTTAGATACATCTGAGTCGTCGTCTTGCAGCGAAGTACCTAACTGAAAAATGACAGTGACTTTTTATAAAACCTAAAGAGTATACAAATGCTCAGTGTTAGACTCGCCTAAAATTAATAAGTGGTAGCGAGTAAGACAATGACAACATTTAAAAAGACAGGTAGAAATATCAAAAAATATATATTTCAACCTGTTAAAAAAAGGTTTCTGGGTTTTCTTTAAGTCAGAAAACTCCTTTAAGAAATACAAATACATAAATTTTTACAGTAAAATCATTGGAAGAATAAATACACGTATGTCAACATTTGCTACAGTTATCTGTTACCCTAAGAAGACTTCAAATTATATAGGGCGTGCCACTTGAGCACATTGCACAAAGAGGTGATTAGGCAAGTGGTGAGCGAGTTAGTTTCGGTGTCAGCACCATCACGTTTCGATGCAAATAAACTGCTAAGTCAAATATTATAACAACAGTAATATTTATGGTAAAAATAACTGTTTCTCAAATACAGTAACACAGACTTTTCTATACACCATACATACTTGTGTATAGTGCGCACCACGATTTTTGCAAAAAGTTCCAGGGAAAAAATTTTAAATGCCTTGATAGCATGTAAAAAAAATCACCGGAGTATAAGACATTGAAGCAGTGTTAAGGAGGCTATGATGGAAGGGTCAAGGGAGTGAGCAAGGAAGTAAAACATGGCTGGCAACAAAGAAAAGAGGGAGGAAAGATAACATTCATACTGGTTAAAGAATGATAGGTGGAGGAGGACCATGGAAGTGTGGCTTGTCTCTCCCCTTCTCTTTCAGCTATCTATAAATAGCCTGCCAAGGTCACTTGTTGCTTGCCAGCCAGGTGCGTGCGTGTGTGTGCCTGCAAAACCCTCCCCCTCCCTCCCCCTCTCTCTCTTTCTCTCTCTCTCTCTCTCTCTCTCTCTCTCTCTCTCTCTCACAAGACTCAGGAATGCGGCTGGGGGTGGGGACAAGTGGAGGACTGTGCGGAAGGGGGGGGGGGCACCAATCACCATCCTGCCGCTCTGTCTTTCCTTCTCAGCTCTCCTGAGATGTCAAAATTAACTTCTCATATTGCTTCCGCCCACCACCCACGAACTTTCATTTCTGCCAGCCACGTCAAATTGCAAAGCAGCATACTTTGTAACCGACAATTTAAATGTACCTGCGTAAAAGCTTGTAAATTTCTGGCCATCATCAGACAAGTTTTTAACCTGTGAATTGTGTAAACACTGAATAACAATTTGAACAGGAATACGGATAAGGACAAACAAAAAATTAGGGTTTTAGCAGTAATGGTTATAGCACGGGGAGGGGGAAGGGGAAGGAGAAAAAGAAAAGGAAGAGGAGTAATGATGGAGGAACTGTGCAGGCGGTGAGAATCATTCTCTCTCTGCCTCCCACTCTTGACGCCAATCAGTTTATGTCTACAACTACACCTTCTCCCTCTCCCCTTTCCATCCCTGCCTTTATTCCATGTTTTTTTTATGTGTGTAGTGCACACCCCTAAATTTTTATCAGTTGTTTTGGAATAAAAGTGTGCGCTATACAAGAGTAGATAAGGAAATTTAGCAGCCAACAGACTACGTGCTTCTAGTATTCTTGTTATTCTGGAACAATATTAATCTTGGTGACAAATAACACAAAATTAAGTAACACAGACTCTTTAACATGTATGTGTTGTCCGAGAAATAATTACTGAAACTAAAAAGAGTTTTGTGGCACTGTGTATATGCGATTTTAATAAATGCGAACAGCATTATTTCACACTAAAAATGTAACAGGCACTGCTATACTAAGTATTTGGTTCAACATGAATGACCAATATCACTGGGGTAACCAATATGTACCAAACTGCACTGCTCTGCATTGCACATCTTTAGTGTGTTAAGTCCTTTAATCTTCCTGAAATAAATCTGAGATATGTTAGAAATATTTCCTTAAGTAAAAGGAAGCATAATAGAAACCATTTTAGGATGTGTGATTAATTTAAAGATACAGATTCTGCAGTTGCCCTTTGAAATGGATCTAAAAGGTAACCCATTTTTAGCCTCCTCATTGAAACACTGAATAGCAGAAAATATACTATCCGTGCATCAGCTCTATATCCCTGGCATGTATAGATTTTTCATCCTAAGCGTCATGTATGTCACAGTAACACAATAGTTAACACGTCCTAAATTAGGAAGTTACTAAGACTAGTATGTGCAACAACTTGCTATCTATCAGTCTCATTGTATTATTTACATATTTAAGAATTAAAAACACATACCAGCCAGGAACTTGGAGCTGGCGTGTGGACAGTTATTACTCATTTAAAGCTGTGGATAACCTTCCCAGACCGCTTTAATTGTTCATTAGCGTTCAGCACCGTGCACACAACTAAGCATGCCATAGTTGATGTTTCTGAAACAGCCAATAGTATCACCAGACCCGCACACATAAATCTTCCCCCCCCCCCTTGTTGCACTTACCCTGCTTCACCGGACTCAGACTTGCACAGACGTCTGCTGGTTACAGTACACAGCCTACCAAGGCCACTCCAACATGCATGCACGCACATATACGGCACTGCGCAGCTGCCAGCTAACGGAGATAGTGACAAAGTTGCTGTGCCAGCAGCAGAAATACGCTACATAATTACAATTTCCACCCCGCTTCTTTACAAAAGATTCACCAATGATTTCACTGACACTTAAAAGCGTTGCACTAAAAATTATGTATGCATCTGTGGTGAAGTTTGCCTTAAATATTTCCTTTCGTGACAGGCAACTGACTTGGCCGTGCGAGGGAGGAGAGAACCCACAGATGCCAAGGTCATACTACTTGCATAGCTTGACCATGTTATCACACTACACATGCTACCTCATTGCTAGGTATCTCACCTTCTTCGATGCATTTTCAGTGGCTGTTTACTTACGTATTCGTAGAAACTTTATTCTCCTTCTAATAAAGGAATTCTCAAAATATTTACACTTAAAATTCTAGTAATAAGTTGTTTTAAAAATTGTTCCTACAGATGTTTATATTTTTTTACAAGTGATGGTATATCGTCTTTGGGGTGCATGCGACATTTGGAAGATGTCTAAAAATTAAAATAAATAAATGTTTCATTCTAGAAACACATTTTGTTGACTATAAGTAATTTGACATTAGTGAAATTAACATAAAAAAAAAACACATTAATGCTATTTTTGGGGGTTTCTTGCAGACAAAAATATTTGAATACAATTTTATGAATTCAATCTCAGGGACTGTAAGACCTCGTAAAATTGGGATTCTACTGTACTCTAACTATCGAGAAGGAGGTGATGTTCAGAGTTATTGAAACCAACAGTAATCCTGTATAATTCTGAAACCCATACTGTGGTGGTACATACAGCCACGTTAACCTTTATATTAATTGTTTATTTGTGCGCCGGTCAGCAATGAGCATCCTCTTATCTCAGGGGTCTCAAGTGGGTCCGTAAAAACGACTAGAAGTAATGAATTTAGTCCAGATAACACACCTTTTTAACTTTATGCTTTATTCCTTTTTCTTTTCTTATCACAGCTCAACTATTTAACATCAAATAAAAAAAAAACAAATCAGCGGGTGACACGCCACCTTAGAACACTCCCCGGATACCGATATTTCACTTGGCTTGTAATCCAGAAAAACTCCGCTCCCGTCAGGATGCACGTCCTACACCATCTTAGCGGTCCCGCGCCCAAGCTCTCTCTGCCGTCCAAAACACCTGCCTCCCCTGTTTACAATCACGTTTCTGCGGAATGTTCTAGAAGGTTCTAGCATGATCTCATATAAACATCTATTTTGTCTGAATTCAACTGTAAAGGTTATAAAAGATATTTTTTAACATAGGAAAATTCAGTAATTTACTCTGATTACCATGGTATAGCATACTGCCTAGTTTAACAATTAAAATGATTAAAATAAATATAAAACTAAATTCGCGCCAAAGCACCAGGAAGTTAAAGGTTCATACACTCCATGTCCTTCACCGTTTTCTTGGAACTTGCTGTCTTTGTCCTCCCCCACCCAGCTTCTCCCATGCGCCAGCCAGGTGGCCCGCTAATCCTTACTTACTCCTCAAAAAGGCGAGGGCTGATTTCACTAAACATAACTTTTAAACGCTTGCATTTACCGTCAAACACTCTGAGAGCAAAATGGTTTGAAATTAAATTCTGATCCAAATGAAACCAAACAAGGATATCCTCTGATAAAATGCACCGTTAGTTCAAATTCCTGGACTTAAGACTATTTCCTCTTACAGTAGTGCTCTTGCGTTACACCAAGCATTGTGATTGGCTCGGGTTCCAAACTCTGAATCCCAGGCAGGCCTCTCGTGACTACCGCTACATGTCCCCTAGTATGACCAGTGATAATGTGTCCTAGCAGGTACCCTGTTATCTTAGTTTGACACTCTACTTAGCTTAGCATAAAAGTTTCCAACAGCTTATCTCAATTGGTATACAGGGTCAGGCACACCCACAAATGTCACCAATAGCCTGGAACTAGAGACTAAAAAAGAGAAACAATCCTTATATTGTGCTAGGTTGGCATTTCGCATCACAATACTTACACTTCAGCAAGCTGTAGCAACTCTCATCATTGAAACATTTCATTATTGGAACCAGTCGTTCCAAACAGAATTTGAGTAAATCCCTCAGAGAACAGGTCCTGTGCGAAAACAAATATCACAACTAAATAATCTACTCAAAACAAATACTGCGATCCAAAATTTAAAATATTTATACAAAATCATTAACAATGTGGCAGCCAAGTATACAAAAGATAAGACTGCAACATTCATATAAAATACTGTTTATTTTTCACATACAAATAGAGAAGCAAATGAGGTCATAGATACCCACCTAACCTACAATGGTATGTCAG
The DNA here is from genome assembly GCA_003012365.1 of Medauroidea extradentata. Taxonomy (NCBI): domain Eukaryota; kingdom Metazoa; phylum Arthropoda; class Insecta; order Phasmatodea; family Phasmatidae; genus Medauroidea; species Medauroidea extradentata. The sequence goes on from PNEQ01078976.1 coordinate 5,761, forward strand.
AAATAAATCCTGAGATTGAAGTTATAAATTAAATTATATAGTAAACCCTGATTTAACGACATTGGATCGAATGACATCGGTGATCTAACAACATAATTTCCAGGAACCCTGGAAAAATAAAAATAAATATTTTAAAAGTTGGTTAAAGCTAAGCAAAGTGCAATAGATCACAGCAAAACATTATTTAAAAACAATTTTGCATACATTAAACAATACCATACAGCAGTTATCATAAATTGGTGATACGCAGCTGTGAAACAAAAAAAAAAAATGTTAGAAACTTTAGCTGGGTGAGTTAGGCTGCCCACGCAACACCGACATATGTGAGACATTAAACATGATGACTACGGCTGCCTTATCTCGAAGATCCCTCGTCCTTGCACTCCTCTCTAACACTCCACCATGCAAGTGCTGTGCTGTAAGAAACACATGGCTAAAAATAGATAACACCCTTCCTGACTGTCCACGCCAGCCAATACCCATTCACCTCCCCTCCTCCTTCAACCAAACAATCCAGTTTGTAGTTTGTACTTGTGTGCGAGCTCAACAACTTCCGTGCCTTGTCTAGTGTACATCGCAGCTGCAGCCACACCACCCCTACTCATCACTGTCTGACAGTCACGTGCATCCTGTCTGACCGCAAAGCAGAGCCTTCTGTTTCTCTTTCCTCTCCAACACTCTCCAAGCCATTGTATTTGTTTCTGTGTCGCTAGAAGGCCCAGGGGGTTGGGGGTAAAGAGACGACACATTATTTATCCTCATTACAGTACAGCAAAAAAAAAAAAAAAGAAAGGACCAGCATGGCACTCAGTAAAGAAGCAAAAAAGAAAACAATTCAGCATTAAGTAATCTTTTTTTCTAGCTTCACAACAAGTTTAACGCATTAAAATTGGCTCGACCTTGACAACTTCCACTGTATTATCGATCGCTCGGCACATGAGACATGTGGCTGTACAGTTCACTGCAGCATAAAAACGGCCCATGATGCAAATACAATTTAGTCCTGTATGCTACATGTGGACTGATAAGATTTTAATTTTATTACCGCTCTTAACATATAACATCGACTGTACTCAAACTTTATCTTGTGGTGGTGAGAAGTTGTGTTAGTGTTTCTTCTATTTAATTGTACTTTACGACGAAAAGGATAGGTTGTATTTACGTATGCGTAATCAGTTTGTAGGCTAGCAGCGCTATCGGCTGTTCACTTTGAGTACTCAGCAGAACTTGTAATTAATTAAAAATATATTTTATTGGGCCAACAGATGTTAACTCTTGAGAGTATTGAATAGTTTACTCCAGTTTTTAGTTACAAAGAAGTTTTCATATTAAAAATAGTAAAGATGGCTGCAAAACGGCCGGAAGAAAACTTTATGCAGTGCTCACTTTATCGTGAACTGCCTATATGAGTAGTAGAGTGAAGAGTTGCGTTGCACACAGTTCAGAATCTGTTTTTCCTGCGACGTAAAGTTGTTTTAAGTTTTGTAGGATATTTTTTCTGACTTAAATAGTATACAATTTTTTTTTACCATACATTAAGTAGTTTTTAGTTAATAGTTACTATGCACATTATTAAGTTAGAGCATTATTCACGGCAAAAAAATTTTGCAGCGCTTATTTATTTTATGTTTTTGGATACAAGGGGAGTGTATTTTGGAATAATGGGGTACCATTTTGTTTGGAAAACACCTTTTCATTAAACTAAATATAATTTCAATAAAAAAAGTGTTTAAGTCAGCAGTTGGTTCTGCGTAACTTAAAAAAAAATTCATTTTAAAATTAAAAAAAATTTTGCTGAGGAAGGGGGGTCATAATTACCTCTGGACTAACAATATCGGCGACCTAACGACATAATTATCTGGCACCGTGTGGTGTCACTAGATTGAGGGTTTACTGTATACTGAAACAATTTTTCTTTATAAAAATTATATTCTCTTTTGTGTAGATCATACTATCATGTGAAACACATTCTTAAGATATGGTGATTCATTGAAATTGTGAATACTTCTCAAAATTGGCAAATAAAATTAAGACAGGAATGAAAAATAATAGGTTTATTAATTTTTTTTTACAATACCTGCTCAACGCTCAAATTATTACTGTCCACATTACTTAGTACGAGTGTTGACAATTTCATCAGTACTTAATATCTGGGTCTTAAGCGCTGGTGTGGGGTGACATGATGTGAGTTTGGAGCAGTTCCGGAATAAAGGATCGGAGAAAATGGAAAATCCCAGAGAAAACCCGCTGACCAGCAGCATTGTCCGGTACGATTCCCACATGTGAAAATCCGGGAACAAACCACGCAGGGAATCACACTTGGATTGTGTTGGTGGGAGGCAAGTACTCTAGCCATAGCGCCAACCGCGGCCACTAAAAAATACAAATACAGTACATATTTTAACCTGTTACCTTACTCAAAATGATGCAGAAACTCAACACACAAAATGTCAAAAACACACAATCAGCTACCACAGTATATATACAGTAAAACTTCTTTATAATGACCCCTCGTGGCTTCCGGGAATAGGGGTCGTTATAGAGGATGCATACCCAACCCCTACATTTCCAAACATGCCATTATTTGCAACAAATCCATGTTCAGTAGTCTTTGACATCAATTTTAAAGAAAAATATTTAAAATTAAATATAAACTAATAATAAATTTGGGTGTATTATGAGAAAAAATTATGACATCCAAGGTCGTCTTGAACTTCTTATCGTCACAAAAATAATCATACATGAACAGTGTAACGTGTAACATTAAGTGAGGGAAAAGTGAATTTTTTAATATTCGTTATACATTTAAAACTATACGAATTTTTGTTGAAACTAATATATTACACGCAGGATACGGCTAGAAAGTAATGTGCCATAGCAGTGTAAAAGTTTGCACCATTGCGTGCCGGCCATGACATAACTTATCGCTCCGAGAAGGACGAGACGTGGAGTGGAGTGAGTGTCCGAAAGGGGTAACGGGAGGTGTCTGGCTTGACCACCGAGGATAAAAAATGGCTCCGTAACTTTCCGAGGAGCGAGACAGTTGATGCGACCCAGATGCTCGTTTATTTACACAAATGTACACAAGATCAATTTACCACTCGGTGGCATAGACACTATCAAAGGGCATGCACTAACTGGAGATGAAAAGATTTTTTGCTACAATGAAATATAAAAAATTAATTTTATGTTCAGGGTTTGATTTTAATGCCTGTTCACCTGCCTGGGACAGGTGAATTCACGTCCAGCCAAGTAAAAAAAAATAACGGCGCATATCTGGCGGACAGCTGCATGCAACAAGATTCACCGATGCTACGCGAGCACTCAAACAAACTATGTTTTACAAAAATGGAGACATTTGATTTTCGCGATGTGTGTAATCGCAAAATTTTTGCGTAATCCCCCATCTGTGCTTGAAATCACAAAATTACAGAAGAAATGTGAAATTTTTGGTGCGTCCCTTATGAATTAAAGATATTGATAGTATGAGAATCGATCACTGATTTTTAGCCGCAAAAGAAAGTTACAATAATATAAAAAAAATAAAAAACACGAAAATGGCGGTTGTTTTGGATAAGAGACGCATCACTTTAATTTATCCTGGTATATCCTTGTATTACAGTAAACTCTTGATCTAACGACATCAGCATTATGACATAATTTCCAGGAACCATAAAAAATTAACATTTTGAAAATTGAACTAAGCTAATCAAGGTGCAATGCATTGTAGTAAAATGTTATTTAAACACAATTTTGTGTACATTAAACAATAACATACTGCAGTTTTAATAAATTGGTGATATGCAGCTGTGAAAAAAAAAAAAAAAAAAAAAAACTGTGAAAAAGTGTTTGAAACTTTGACTGGAGTATATACTGTAGTTGAAGTGCGCGCCGTGTGAGTTAGGCAGCCCGCACAACAACATGTGAGACGTGATGACTAACGCTGCCTTATTTCCTCTTCCCCCCTCCCCTTTCACTTTACCCAGCTCCCTTCTCCCTGCAATTTCTCTCACACTCTTCCACATGCCCTTATCTGAAATATGCCTCCACCTGACGTGCGCATAGCAACGGCAAATACTATAGTAGCTTACATCTCACTTCCAAACACTTTGCTCTTGTTTAACAAAGCCAACCAATGAGAAGGTAAGTTTCATGTCTTGCTATGCTCTTGTCCTCCACATTTTCACCGCTGTGTTTTCAACTAGTGTTGCTAACCACTCACCCCTAGCCAGCAAGCCAGATTGTGTTTGTGTGCGCACGCCTCAATTGCCGACTGTCTGATAGTCACGTGCAACTTGCTGCCTGTCTGGCCGTAAAGCAGAGCCACTACTCCCACTCACTCCCAGCCATTGTCTTTGTTTCCATGTCTGGCGTAAGCCCAGGGGGTTGGGGTGGTTGAGATAACACTTTTTTTTCTCATTACAGCACTGCAAAAAAAAAGGACCACCATGGCACTCATTCCGTAAAAGAAGCAAAAAATAAATAAAAACAATCCAGTGTTGTTTCATCTTTTTTTCTCTAGCTTCACATCAGGTAGTGTGCATTGAGCTCGTATTGACCTTGACAACTTCCCCTGTGTTATTGATCACTCAGCACGCGAGGCATATGGCTGCAGTGTAAAAACGGCCTACAACTAGTCCCGTATGCTAGATACATGTGGGCTAACAAGGTTTTTGAATATGCTCACTCAACAGGACAGTGATTAGAGCGACCGTGACCAGTGTGTCAAAAGCCACTTTGCCTCTATTAGCAGTGCAGAACATTAAACTGGTATGTTGTGCATAGTTTTAAAATTTTTCCTATAGGCCTAAGACTTTTAGCGATAAGTAATTCAGCCGTTATTTTATAGTCATAATGGCTTGAAAAATCCATTTTTAGCCATTTTGAGTGGCTCCAAATTCGTGTTCCTAATAGGCATACCTTGTTTTTCAAAAATACAGACTTTTTTTTAATGTTTCTGTCTTTTATAAGCATTTTTATTAATATCGCTTAAAACCTTGTAATGGCGACAAGCTATAACAATTTATGTGCAATTACAAAAACATATAGACTCAATGGTTGTAATGAAAGGTTTTTAATTGTTGCAGTTAACTTTCACGTAAGTAATGAGTCATTCTGTTATCGTCTGTGTGAGCTTCGCGCGGCACGCAGGATGAATTGCATGCTCACACGCGCACAGAGAGGGAGACAAGCCAAGGCCAACAATCCGCTCTCCCCTCCCCCATCCTGCACAACCAGACCAAGCGTGCCGCGCAGCCGCTCGCGTCACAGCACATGGGGGATTATAAAGCACTATTTTATTTGGAAGACATCTTTTTATTATACTAAAATACAATTTCAACGGAAAAACGTGTTTATTTTAAGTCAGTAATTGCTAAATGTTAATATTAAAAAAAAAACTTAAAAAATTTTTTTTTTAAATTTTGGGGGTGTAAAAATTAATTGCCTAGATACTAACGACATTGGTGATCTATAGGCCATTCGGAATAAAGTGAGCACTAAAGATTTAACCTTTGAAAAATATCACTAGCCATTACTGCATATAAGCCAACATTAACAACAGTTACATTTTTGTTTGTGTGGTTGGTAGCGAATAACTGTATTTAGTCCCGTGTATTTTCTTATTTGAATACAGCATTAGTGAAACAACATCAATTGCAAACGACCTCTCTGTATTTAATATACTTTAAAATATTTATTTAAGTTCTTACTGACATACCTACCGACTGTATAATTTTATTTAATTAGCGGAAGTACAAAGCGACGCAACCGAGTCGATTATCGTTGGCACACGCCGCTATTGCTTCGCGCCGCAGAGATAGTTTAAAATTTCACCGACAGATGGCATCAGAGTTAGGTTTTCGCCGCATTGCGTCAATCAGTTTGTCCGTTGTGTAATGAATATGGGTTTCTGATAAATACATCCAACGTCGTCGTTCATTGAAGAATGTTGAACGGAATTTTAATTCTTGAGTTACGTGTGTCGTGTGTTTTTTTAGTGACGGTTTTAATTTAAAAGTTCGAATATACTGTGCATGGATTTACGAGATTCGTAACGGTAATTAATAGCGCCGTTAGAGTAGACGCAGAGAAACCAATGTTATAAGACGTTAACTCGCTGGTATTTATAACTAAGATTACTACTGAGTATAGCATGTATTCAGCCCCCGTGCATTTAATGAGTACATATTATTGTAGCTAAAATTTATCGGAGCACTGTAACGTAAATGCAAACATTGTACAAGACTACGTAAATAAAAGCACGTGGCAATGTTGATGTTTACATGTAGCGGAAAGGTATAAACTTGCAGAAAATATAAATTAATCAGGGCTTTTTTTAGTGCTCACTTTATTCCGAATCACCTATAACAATGTAATTACCTGGCACAGTGTGATGACTTTAGATCAAGGGTTTACTGTATGTGCTCCCCATTTACTTTTGTTTGTAATAAGTAATGATAAAATAAATGTTATGTTTTTTTCATATGCCTAAATAATTACGAAAAAAGAATTTTCCGTTTCTAATGATGCAACGTATGATATTCCTTCATTGATGTCTCTGGGAAATGACGCAAACAAATTTTGTTCACACACTGCGTAAACTGTAAGGAAAAAATTACATAATCCAAATTTTAATGGTGGCAAAACAGTGAAAACAACTACAGTAAAATTATTGTCTCTTAAATAGGAAATATAGGTAAACGCAAAACCCAAAGAACACATTCCAGGTATTTAGGTTATTCTAAGTTATTCAGTCATTCTTTCTTGCACGTTTTTACACCGTCAAATTATAACACCTACACTATTTCGTAAAACGTGACACAAATAAATTTGTCAGAGTTTTAAATTGTTAGGTATAATGGACATTGGAGGGTTAATATAACCCAATTGACTGAATAATATTTTTGTTCACTAATTAAATGTCTTATTTTAAAGATGGAATAAATTACAATAACCTATTCTAATGAATTATGCAATTTTATAAACTTGTATTCCCCATTCCATTCATATGTAAGTGTATTTCTTTGTGTATTGTATTATAGACCTAAACAAATTAAATGTGTAGATTTTCAACCACTTAAAGGTTTTGCTTATACTAAAATTATTTTATTCACATGAGGCCCATTTAACTAAGTAAGATACTTGGTATTCATTCATTCGTTACTACTGATACATTTCTGTTGATATTAAAAAATATTAGCAAAATTTATTTATTTAATGACTTTGTATTGGGCAAAGTTAAGGTTTTCGCCTTCTCTTACATTTAACCAAATATAATATAATTAAAAACATACACGTGTGATTAACAAAATGAAACTATTACTACAATTAACACTTAAATACAAAATTAATATAGCAAAAATGATTCATTAATTTAACTAGATGCACTAAAAATTTTCAACTGATTTTACATATGAATGAACACTGCAAGTAAAGAAAAAAAACTAACTTAAATATTTGTACAGTGATACTATAAATATGACATTAGGAGTTAAAAAAACACACTGTGTATGTTATCTAAATATTCAAGTATAACAGCATACAGTAGCTATAGATTAAACTTGCTGGAGTGTATGTGCATCTGGATAACAGCATTATAACATACAATAAATGTATTGCTGATAAGAAAAAAAATTAGAATTATAACTATATGTGATATAAATACTGTATGTATATTCATATATAAACTGGTTAAGAAACTGCATGTCTAATAAAATTTAGATTTTGAACTAATTTTAAATTCTTAAAACATAAAAAATAATTAAAACAATACTAACACAAATAGATAGTATCACCGTACCTCTACACCACAAGATGTTAAGTTTGCAATAAATATGTTTTTAAATAGCGTTTGAAACTGCTTAGGTTTGAGCATGTCTTTAGTTAATTGGGCAAACCATTCCAAAACCGAGCACCAGACACCATAAAAGATTGGGAGAAAAATTTAGTTTTATGATTGGGTACCATGAGTATCAATATTTCGCATCAATGTGTGGTGATTATGATCTACACTGAGTTACTGAAATCTGTCAAGAAGATATTTAGCACTTCTGGATGTAAGTCTTCTTAAGTAGGTAATGCGAGTGCAACCTGCGTCATTCTTCCAGTTCCAGCCACTTGAGATTTTTGTAATAGTAGCTGATATGGTCTCGAGGTTAAATATATAACTTACACAGGTGTTTTGTAATCGCTGTAGTATTGCAGCTAGTTCGCGTGTTACATCACTGTACACAACATCGCAGTAATCAGTTATAGGGAAAATAAGTGACTGTACAATTAGTTTTTTCGTCTCTACATGAAAAAAGTTTTTTCATGCGCTTAAGAGTGTGTAAAGATGCAAATACATTCTTGCAAATTTTATTGACATGATCTGACCAAGTACAAAATTCATACATTTTAATGCCTACATTAGTTACTGTTTTGGTCATAGTAAATATGTTGGACCTCTATAAAGACTATACTGAGTGAAGCGATTGTACTTATTAGTTTGTTTGATTCAATTATGGTGCATACCAATTATGGTGTATGCCACTAAGACAGTGGCATTTATTTGCAACCCATTATTTTTGGACCAGCAAACAACATTGCACAGATCAGTGTTAACTTGATCAATGCTTGTGTTCAGTTTACTGGGTATATCACTTACATATATATTTGGAAGTCGTAGCATATAAATGGTAATTCGCATACTGCAAACACTCTGGCAAATAATTTATGAACATAGAGAACTACAGTGGTTTAAGTACGGACCCCTGTGGAACACCATGTGTTACACTGCGTCAACAAGAAAAAGAATCATCTAATTTAATATATAGTTTACGTTCCATTAGATATAATTCAAGCCAATTCACTGCATCGACGGAAAGATGGAAGAATGAATACAATTTCTTTAAAAGTAACTTATGATCTACGGTGTTAAATGCCTTACTGAAATCGAGGACTATTAGAAGAGTTAGTTTTCTACCGTGCATATTTTTCCTGTAATCATCTATGATATGTATTAAGGCAGTAGTAGTGCTATGATTACTCCGAAAATCAGACTGAAGTGGAGATAGGTCATTTATATTTACCTATATAACCACAGAGTTGTTTGTGTACAATGTAATCAAGCACTTTAGATAATGCTGGCAAAATACTTATCAGCCTAGTCTTTGACATTACTAGGGGATTTGACTTTAGGAAATGGCTTTACATAAACAAATTTCGATTGGCGTGAGAAAACTCTAGTCTTCAGAAAGATATTGAATATATCTGTTATTCGACCAATAACAAATGTTAAAAAAAATTATTTTAAGAATGTAACTGGGATGTTGTCTGGGCCCACAGCTTTATTCACTTAATTGCACATACAAATTCAGTTATTATATTATGGAACGAAAACTTTTTGTTATGATATGAAGTATCTACCAAATTTCCTTCCTCGAACTTAAGAGTCGGAATAAGTTAAGTTTATTTTGTTGGGTACTTCAACAAAATGAGAGTTAAGTTCTTCTAACGGCACAACCGATGGCTCACTTAGACTCTGATTTACAGCTGACACCCAAAGTTCTAAGGCTTTGCCACAGAGCTTTTCATGACGATGCAGCTGACAGTAAATTTTCAGTATATTCTAATTTTGCTTTACTGACAGCATGTGTGCATCTATTCTGCAGTTGCCAATAGTCCTCGAATAACTCCGCAACTAGTTGATCAGCATTTTTGCAGGCACGTTTAAATTAACGATACGCAGAGTCACGTATGCACATGAGTTCTTTTATTGTGTTAGTAATCCATGGGGCAGGTGATCGCATTACCCGTTTAGTTATTAGTGGCACGTGCCTATCCATTAGACTCGTAATGAAGGAGTTCAAACAATCTACTTTTTTATTTATGTTTTGCGTTTGGTATAAGCAGCGCCATGGCAAGGACGCTGTGTAAGATAACAATAATTCTTCATTAAGTTTCCAGTAATTTCTAAACGTTACTTGGTTAGCATTGATTTTATTATGCTTAACATCAAAACATAATCAGATTATATAGTGGTGAGAAATTATTCGTTTGTAAATATTTCGTAATTGCCAGATGTGAATATAAGATCAAGCCAGGATTCTGAATGTATAGTGTAACATGTTGGTGACAGATTGCATAATGTAAGATTACAGGAAGAGAACATATTGTGCAATCTTCGGCTGTCGCTTGACTCACATTTAAAATCGGTGTTAAGGTCTCCCATGACAATTACATTTTCACAGTGGTATCTTAGTGCCATTAGATCTTTCTTAAAACTTAAAACATCTGTAACTTTAGGAGATTTATATACAACTGACAGTGACAGGCAAGAGAGTCACTTCTACAAACAGGTATTCTGCAGACATACAATAAGGAGATAGGGACATTCAGTATTATTTTAGCTCTAATGTCATTCCTGACGTAAACTGTTACGCCTCCACCTCTTGTATTTTCTCGATCGATACAATAGAGATTATAAACTTCAAGTGAAACAATACTATCAGGTAATGTGGGTACCAGCCAGGTTTCCAAAACTAAAATACAATGCAACATCAGAGGAGCTACCGATCGCCTCTAGTTCATGTTTGTGGAATACTAAGCTTTGAGTATTATTCACATGAAATCACTTTCAAGGTCTTGGGGTACCAGTTTAGTAATCCTGCAAGCAGCTGACCTGTAGGGGAGGGGGGTAATTCATCTTTGACAGGGAAGAGAGCAGGGGTGAGGGAGATAGAGGATCTTCATTTCCAAGCACAGTTCGTTCCTGCAACAAGGAAGCGACTGATCTCATGGGTATCAACTGTGTTTCTAACGGGACAGATCTGACCATAGAAATAAGACAATATTTCGTACTCAACATCCGCAGAAATAGAGGAATGATGCAACGCAGTAAATGCCACAGAGTAACACATACATAATATAAACTGGTTTGAAAAAAAATTATACACTACAAAACTCAAATATGATGAATGTCTTATAATTAATTATCTAAGCAAATAACACTTACTGAATTTTTATTTGCCATACAAATAACACATGGTTATAAATAAAACCCCTGAATCTGCTGTTAATTCAATTGTCTTAGGTCCCTGTTTGTTGAAATGTACTCTCTGCAGCCATTTTCTCTTAGAATAACTATTTTACCACCATAGCACTGTTTCGTACCCAATTTTTCTTTTGCGTCTCTCAACAGTCACTGCTGCTCAACAGTGAGAGATTTTGTTACAAGAATAGGAGTGTTTTTAAGTGCTCGCTTTGCAAGAAACACTTGTTGCCATTGTTGGTACGTCAAAAACTTCACTATGATAGGTCGAGCACCCTCGCACACATCATCTGTGACCACCCTCTTCGGTTTCCCAATCCGATGAAGGCGATCTTTGTCTGTATTGTGAAGGTTAATATCAACTTTAGTGTTAATAATGTCAAGCACCAAATCTGTGGTGTTTTCACTGGGAGTTTCTTTCACCCCGTGCACGAGTAGGCAATTTCTCCTGCTGTATTGCTCAAGTCCATTATTATTACTATTATTATTGTTACTATTATTATTTTTTAAATAATCATTACCTTATTTTTTTATTTATTAATAATGCATATCCCCTGTTCAGATAGGTCATAATATTTTACACAAATATGAAAAGAAGCACATAATATGATGAAATAACTTAAATATTTACTTCCCAATTTAAAACATCACTTATCTAAAACGATACACGGTAACATTTGATGCCTAGCATTTTTTATTTTGCACTCAGAAAACCTTAGCTGTCTCGGCGTGGGAACAGTAGGCAAGTATTTTTCCCATTGCTCTTATCTCTGCTGAGCATAAAACACGCAGGCTGCCGTCTATAGGTGATACGGGATAATGTGAGCTCTCAAGAAGCCCTGATTAATTTCTATTTTCCACCAGTTTATATATTTCCGCTGCATGTAAACATAAACATTGCCACGTGCTTTTATTTACATAGGCTTGTACAATGTTTACATTTACATTACATTGCAGTGATAAATGTTATCTATAATATCTACTCATTAAATTAATGGGCACTGTACATAGGCTATACTCAATAGTAATCTTAGTTATAAATACCCGCGAGTTAACATTTTATAACACTGTTTTCTCTGCATCGACTATAATTGGTTACGACAAACACTACTGCTGTTATTTATCTCATAAATGCATGCGTAGTATATTAATTTGTAATTCAAAACTGTTATATGGGATAGATTAGAAATAAATGTATGGTAAGATATTGAACCAGAAAAGTGTACTGTGGATTACAGAGGGATATTGTAATTGATGCTACGACTATTGCAGCTCAACAGGAAAGTGAATAATCAGGTTTGTGCAGCGAGGCGGAGTTGAGCGACAACATAGACAAAACGAACTATACCTGGATGAAGTGCTTACCATTGTCCTCGCGACCTCTCGGGCTGTGAAACAAATAAGTACTACACACAAAAACATGCAGATGAGTTGTTATAAAAAAATAAGTACATTACTGTTTAATGATTTTGCATAGTGGAAATTTTATTTACCAAAACTATCCTGATGCTGTGAACAAATTATAGTAGACGTACGTAAATACCTTCCGTGTAATTAAATAAAAAATATATAGGTGAGGGAAGGGAAAGGCTTTAATTCTCGTACTTGCAGAAATAAACGAGCGGCATTTCTTGGAAAATAAGAAGTTTCATGTCTCGGAATAGTTCATGCAGTTCAAAATAAATTAAAGAAATAGTTGGCTAGCTTTGGTTCATTTCAGTCAGTAAAGCAAAAGAACAAACTTAAACTCATGCCACTGGTTAATGTTCGTAGTTCACCAAAAAAAAAAATTTAATTACGAAAATATGGTTTGCAGAAGAACGAAAAATAACACAGTTTATTTCAAAATTACATAAATGATAATCTGCATCTTTGTCCTCGCCTAGCAGGCAAATAGGCTCGGGTGGCTATCCTACTTCTGTTTGAAGTGTTGGCGTCATTATGACAGCGTTACCCGAATGGCGTCAGACGTAGCTGCGTCTCTTCAGCACTTGAAATGCTTCACCAAAAAGCTAATCAAGCGTTTGAGGGCTCTTCCAAACACCCACGCTATATATAGGTACATACTGTTTATAAAAACAATCCTGTACTTAGGATTAACAGCCATTACAAATAAAAATCAATACATTTCTCGGCCACTTCAGAAAAATGGCCTGGCTGCGTCGAAATTTGTCCAAAAAGTCGTTTTTTTCATAAGGAACCTCAAATCTCTGGACGTCTAAGATAACTCGCGTAGTAGGTGATAACAATCATGATTAAAAAAAACCTATGTATTTGAACTTGCCGCGCCTCAGTGTACTCCAAGCATAAGAGAAAATAAAACACCACAAAGCTATATCTCTCATTACCTCTGAGCACGCTGAAACATATAAAGAGATATCAATCTCTTAAAATTAAAACATTAAATACTATAACTCTGAATAGACCTGAATAAAAAAAATACTAAATGGAAGGTATTACATACAAAGAAAAATACACAAAATTATAAATTAAGAATATTAGCACTGAAAGGGAAGGGCCTGTAATAAACTAAAATATTTAAAATATTCCATGGAAATTATAGTTCATAATTATGTCCTTGATTTCACCAAAAATTGCAAAATACACCATTCTAACAAGAAGAAAAAATATATACACACATTTATCTGTATATCCTTACAGATGGCCCTCCCTGCAGTTACTATCTTGAAACACAGGATTTGAAAGTAGTAACAGCATCAGGTAAAGAATCGAAGAACAGAAATAGTACACATCAACTTGTAAATAATTAAACTGTATAGTCTAATACACAAACAACAACATTAACATGTGGTGATACAATATAAAAAAATACATGGACAGTAGGACCTACAACTCCACTAATTATTCAATTAAGTTCATAGCTGAAAATGATAAATAAAAACATACATAAGATTCGAAGACAAATACAGGTAAGTTAACATCCAATTAACATAATCAATTGTAATAACTTTTTTATTTATTTTTGTATTTTTGTCTTATTCATGTAACTCGCTGAAAGAAAAGTAAACAAGACACACAAAAAATAAGTTTGATCTGTGAAGATCGCAAGTTGTTCCACGGCTACAGTTGGCATGATTATGCGCAATAACTACTGTTCACTGCACAGCGATCACTTGTCCGACGTCTGTACAAACACAGTAGAGGGTCTGTAGGAAGGAAAAGTAAGCTGGCGGGAAATTGTTAGCCTCACAACACAGTATTCTTTACGTTTAAACTGTTGTGTTTTGAGTGTTTTTAAGTTTTGGATAACACCAATATCACACACTAGTGAGTACGATAATAAACATAGTAGTAATACAGTGTATTGTTTATTTAACACTGAAATAATGTACCTATATCACTTTGCTTCATTGTGAATATAACTGTGGCAGAATTTCAATTATTTCATAATAACACATATTTGTTCGGTCTCTTGATGGGCTATGTTCACACAAGCACACTCAAATTAATGTTAATTTTTTTCATGCCTCAGCCTTAACTGCCCTCCCCACCTCTTTTGCAGTGTAAAATTTATGTTGAAGTGTAAAACTTGTCAGTGTACATGACCTATATACACAATGAACAACTTGAGAGTGAGAAACTCAACAACTAAGGATAGTCATCTCAACATAAAATTAAAATTGAAGATGACTAAATGATCATAATTACACAAATACATGATGACAAAACAAACACAGAAAATATACACATGATGTCCATATAACAATAGAATAGACAGACAAAATCTGCTTAAGTGATCAAGTAAAGAAACCTTAGAATGCTTATCTTCCCAAAAATTCATAAATACAGAAGAAAAAATAAAATCTCAATTCCTTCCTTTGAATAACTTATAGCTGGGTAAGTACTGAATAATTAAATAGATCTGTAGTATATACATCAGAAGTGAATCAATGTAACATTCCAGGAGGTATGCGTAAGTACGAAAGATGGCCACATGCAAACAAACTCTGGGATAAGAATCCTTCTCTCAACCATATCTTAGGCTTGAATACCCTTGCAGTTAGAATAACGCAGTAATGTAGCATATTGTTTTGAGCTTCACTCGAGACTTGCCAAATCCATAGGTGCATACTGAAGTGAGAACATGCATCTCGATGCGTGCAGAGGGATAGCGTTCAACAAAAGAACATCGAGGCACTCTACGGCATACACTTGATTAAATACATAGACCCTTGAAACATTAACTTAAGCAACATAAAGACATGTAAACTCTTTGAATACATACATAGACACTTGAAGACAAACACAAAAACCGTAGTGCTCTTGAAAATAAGCTTCTCCCAAACTTAGCTGCTTTCTAAATCATATATTACTTGACCTTGAAGGATTTCTTGGCAAAATAGCAGGCTTTGTGAAATTCCCTACACTTAAATGCTTCTACTGCCTTATTCTATAGGTAACTGAAAGTTAGGTACCTTGTAGGGTCTGAGTAGGGTAAGGTTACTGTTACCTACAATGGTTCCATCCAGTGTTGATAGTTGGTAGCAATTCTCCTTAATTATAGTGGTCACTTTATAAGGACCTTGGTACAACTGGAATAGTTTACGAGTTACATGCTCAATCAGTAAGTTCGTAGGATTTGTTTGTCTTAATACCAGGTCTCCAATTTGCAGTTTAGATACTTTGGACAGTTTCTGATGTTTTTTTCTACTCTCAGCAGTGGTATACAGCCTTCTTTTAACCAAATTATGGAGTTCATTTTGCATTAATTTGACTTCCTTGTCTTGCATCTTCACTTCATCACCTGAGCAATAGGGTAACACACTTGGGTGTACGATCTCCGAGCTGGTTTAGTATAATGGTTGGCTGTTATTACCACTGAGAGATGAAGGTCTCCTCTGCTGATCTGCTGGCTTGCTGTGGTATGGTGCTGCCTTCAGATTTAAGGGTTCATTACGGTAAAAATACCCATTATTTAAATACCCATTAGGCACGTTCACAGGAAGGTCGAACGGATTGGAAGGTGAAGATGTCCATGGTGGAGGTTGAGTGAAATCCTGTAGGATTGGAGGGTTCGACTGACACCAACTGTCAACTTTGTTCCCTGAATTCGACCCTTCATTATTCTGGTTATCATTTTCTTTTTTGCTATGCTTACCACTGTATCCTTGGTTAGATTTCCTCCAATACGGCCTGCGACCTTTCCAATTTAGTTTCAGATTTTCTTTGCCTCTCTTCTGGTTGTCATCAAATTGAACTTCCATAGCATGTACATTGCGGTTATGTTCAGCGGGTTGGTTCAAATTTCAACCTGCAGGATTATTGCTATATCTATGATGAGAATACAACGGTGGATCTTTATTTATGTTCTGCCTGTCATCCCTTGACTGAGGGTTACGATTACTCAATCTTTCTAGGTAGTCGAGCCTGAGGATCTGCATGCGAAACTCTGATAGATCAGCGTAAGTGCGACCTGTCATAAGCACTTGATAACGGTGAGGTAACTGTAATAAAATTATTTCAATCAGCTCTTCGTCCTCCATTGGAGCTGACAAGTGCCTCGTACGATCATACATTTCACAAATGTGTTCTTCAAGGGACTTTCCTCGCGTCGTATCGAACTTCTCCAAATGTAACTGAGCTCTTAAGCTGCCCTGAATTTTTGGACTCCAGAACTGTTCCAGAAATTGTCTCTTGAAATCAGCAAAAGTTGTTATTTTAGCTTTAGCTACCTCCCACCAAAAATAAGCACTTGATTTGAGACTGAAACTCAAACATCTTAAAATATCTGTGTTTGAAAGGTCAACCAAATTTATGTAGTCTTCCATTTTATTAAGAAAAGTGACTGGATTTTCGGATGAACTTCCTGAAAATGTGGGCGTGCCTTCCGACCAGTGCTTAACAGGATGGTGTACTAGGGCTGCATTTGTTCCATAAGGCATTACAGAAACTGGTAACTGTGGTCTTTGAGTATAAGTACTGTTAGGTTCTCTTACTGAACTGGGTAATACAGGGTTTGTGCTAGCTGTATTATCAGACAGTTTCATGTGCAAGTTTTGTACTCTGTTCACAAGCTCTTTCATGCAGGTATCCATTACTTTCACCTGATTATAGACTTCTCCCACTCTACGCTCTAAGCTTTCCGTAATAGTATTATTGACCCTGCAGCATTAGACATTTGTGTTTGTATGTGCCTTTCGAATGACTGGATTTGTGAGTCAATAACTTGATTAATTTCAGGTAGAATAGTTGATGTGCTAACAGTTTCTGATTCTGCCAGTCTGGTTTCAAAAGATTTTAGCCTAAGTTGTACAAAATTAATTTGTTGACAGGTTTGGGTTTCAATTTCTGCAAGAAGAGTTGCCAGGGTCTCAGTGTTTTCTGTTAATTTAGTGGCAAACTCACACCTAATTTCACTTATGGCTTCCTGATGTGCAGTAGCCTTGTTTACTAATTTAGTATTGATTTCATTAATACTGCCTTGTAGTGTAGCCTTTAATTCATTATGTTGTGCTGAAAACATTTGTACCAAATTATTTTGCAAGGTTTCCATGTGTGTTGGTTGTGTCTGTAGTTTGGCCTCAATATTTACTTGCACGGTCCTCATTTGGTTTAACAACTGTTCCAATATTGAACTTGTATTGTGTTCAGTGTTAGAGATAGGATCTAGGTTGTGGTTCTGTCTGAACATATTTGTTCCCGTCTCGCTTGTTGTGTCGGATGCGACCGCGCCAGGCTCAATCAGCTGTGCGGCATGGAGCGTGCATGGCTTGTCTAGGTCAGTGACACAATCCAGCTCAAGGTCGGACGATTCCATTCCCGCGCACGGAGGAGTGTAGCATTCCACTGTCTCTCTAGTAGCTTCGCCTGCATCTCTTTCATTCTTCTCGGCATCGCCAGTGTTCGTTATCATGTCTGTTTGCTGCGTGCGCCTGTCAATCGAACTACGCAGAAAATAGCTTTCCCTCTCGTTTCCTGAATTATTCATTATGCTGAGTGTAACAACGACGAACGTATATGTGAACAAAATAAGCCTACACGTTTTGCGCCAAAATCTATACGGGATAGATTAGCAATAAATGTATGGTAAGATATTGAACCAGAAAAGTGTACTGTGGATTACAGAGGGATATTGGAATCGATGCTACGACTATTACAGCTCTACAGGAAAGTGAATAATCAGGTTTGTGCAGCGAGGCGGAGTTGAGCGACAACATAGACAAAACGAACTATACCTGGATGAAGTGCTTACCATCGTCCTTGCGACCTCTCGGGCTGTGAAACAAATAAGTACTACACACAAAAACATGCAGATGAGTTGTTATAAAAAAATAAGTACATTACTGTTTAATGATTTTGCATAGTGGAAATTTTATTTACCAAAACTATCCTGATACTGTGAACAAATTATAGTAGACGTACGTAAATACCTTCCGTGTAATTAAATAAAAAATATATAGGTGAGGTAAGGGAAAGGCTCTAATTCTCGTACTTGCAGAAATAAACGAGCTGCATTTCTTGGAAAATAAGAAGTTTCATGTCTCGGAATAGTTCATGCAGTTCAAAATAAATTAAAGAAATAGTTGGCTAGCTTTGGTTCATTTCAGTCAGTAAAGCAAAAGAACAAACTTAAACTCATGCCACTGGTTAATGTTCGTAGTTCACAAAAAAAAAAATTTAACTATGGAAATATGGTTTGCAGAAGAACGAAAAATAACACAGTTTATTTTAAAATTACGTAAATGATAATCTGCCTCTTCGTTCTCGCCTAGCAGGCAAATAGGCTCGGGCAGCTATCCTACTTCTGACTGAAGTGTTGGCGTCATTATGACAGCGTTACCCGAATGGCGTCAGACGTAGCTGCGTCTCTTTATCACTTTAAATGCTTCACCAAAAAGCTAATAAAGCGTTTGAGGGCTCTTCCAAACACCCACGCTATATATAGGTACATACTGTTTATAAAAACAATCCTGTACTTAGCATAAACAGCCATTGCAAACAAAAATCAATACATATCTCTGCCACTTCAGAAAAATGGCCTGGCTGCGTCAAAATTCGTCCAAAAAGTCGTTCTTTTTCATAAGGAACCTCAATTCTCTCTGGACGTCTAAGGTAACACACCTAGTAGGTGATAACAATCATGATTAAAAAAACCTATATATTTGAACTTGCCGCGCCTCAGTGTACTCCAAGCATAAGAGAAAATAAAACACCACAAAGCTATACCTATCATTACCTCTGAGCACGCTGAAACCTACAAAGAGATATCAATCTCATAAAATTAAAACATTAAATACTATAACTCTGAATAGACCTGAATAAAAAAATACTAAATGGAAGGCTTACATACAAAGAAAAATACACAAAATTATAATTTAAGAATATTAGCACTGGAAGGGAAGGGCCTGTAATAAACTAAAATCATTAAAATATTCCATGGAAATTATAGTTCATAATTATGTCCTTGATTTCACCAAAACTTGCAAAATACACCATTCTAACAAGAAGAAAAAATATATACACACATTTATCTGTATACCCTTACACCATCACTATATACACATGACACATGCAATTCAAGAAGTCAAGTTCCATCAAGCATACTGCCAAAATCGACGACTGTGCAGTTACAAAAACAATAAATAGCCTAACATATTTTCTTAATGTCTGAAACAGAAAAAAAAAAAAATTTCTACTTCCATATGCTCAGCCTGGCGAACGTAAAACATAACAGAATACATATTACTAATGATTTCACATCATTTAGCGATTATATTCATAAACATTTACTTCTAATTTTTTTTAATTTGTTCATCAGAAACCATATTTATTACACAGCGGACAAACACAGCAAGCAAAGTGGCGAAAACCTAACACTGGTGCCACTTGTCAGTGGAATTTTGAACTATGTCTTTGGCGCAAGCGTTAGCGGCAATGTGTCGACAGTTTTGAATTCAGCGGGCGGTTGCATCACTTTGTGGTGGCCCTAATCAAGTCAAACTACACAGTCAATGTCAATAAGATCATAAATAAATATTTTAAAGTATATGGTATAATGAGAGGTCGATTGCATTTAATGTTCTTTCACTAATGCTGTATTCAAATAAGAAAATATATGGAACTACATGCAATGATTCGCTACCAACCATACAAGCAATAATGTAACTATTGTTAATATTGACCAATATGTAGTAACAGCTAGTTATATTTTTCAAAGGTTAAATCTTTAGTGCTCACATTATGCCGAATGACTTACATCACGCTTGACAGAAACCAAATGTATATAAAAAAACTGCACTAGTTGTCAGTAATCATTCAAAAAATAAAACAAATATGTTTTCAAACCTGAGTCCACACAAATTAATCCATACACCATATATACTCGTGTATAGTGCACCCTTTTGTACAATGCGCACCACAATTTTTGCAACAAGTTCCAAAGAAAAAAATTTATGTGCCTTGCTAGAATGTAAAAAATCATGGGAGTAAATAATCGTGAAGCAGCGTGAGGGAGGCTGTGAGGGAGGCTAAAATGGGTTTGCTAGGGTGGCGGAGAAGGGAAGGAAATGAGGCCAACAAAGAAAAGAGAGAGGAAAGATGACTCACAGTGGCTAGAGTGTGACGGGCGGAGAGGATGCAGAGGATGAGGGTAGGGAGGGGTGGCTTGTCACCTCCGCAGCTGTCTATAAATAGCCTGCCAAGGAGCTAGCAGCCCTGCAGCCAGCTCACGTGTGCCTGGACAACACTCCCCCTTCTCCCCACTCACACTGTGCTGTGTCCTGTCGGCTGCTTCCAGCATGACCCCCCCCACCCCCACCCCTCGAAAACGAGATAACGTGCCATGACAGCAGAGCAAGTTTGTCTTTTTAATTTACTGTCCGACATGTGCTAGATGAAAGAAAGGCTCAGGAATGCGGCAGGGGGAGACTACAAGCAGAGGACTCTAGGACCCCAACCACCATCCTGCCTTGCTTTCCCTCTCTGGGGGGGGGGGGGGAGGGGAAAGAACAGTGCTGTCCTACTTTGTTCCTTTCCTTCCTTTCCTAGATGTATAAATTAACTTCTCATATTGCTTCTGCCCTCCCACAAACTTTCCTGCCACGGCAAACAAAAAAAATACAATTTTATCAGCGACAGTTACAGCAGAAAAAATGTGTGGAGGGGGTAGAGAAAAAGAAAAGGAAGTGTAGTAATGAAGGAACCAGGCAGTGAGAAACATTCTCACTCTCTCTCTCTCTCTCTGCCTTCCATGCTTGACACCCGCCAGTTTACAACTCAGCCTTCTCTCCTCACCCCAATTTCTTCTCATGGCGGCTTTTTTTTTCTATTTTCCGTCTATAGTGCGCACCCCTGATTTTTTATCAGTTATTTTGGAATAAAAGTGTGCATTATACAGGAGTAAATAGGTAAGTTGTCAACAAAAACTGTAAAACAGAAAAAAGAAAGATTATATGCATCCACATGTCTACGTCAGGCTATAGATGACACAGATAAGCAACTAATAAGTGAAAGTGCCAGATGTGCTATGACAAGGATGGAGAGGGAGGCGTGTGACAACAGCTGCAACTGGCAAGGTCATATTCTCTCTCTTTCTCCCTGCCACGGCACGCAGACTGGAGTACATCGAGAGTGGCAATAATGTCTAGCCGAGCCCATGGAAGCATACAAAACACGACACTGGGCGTGCATGCAAACAGTTAGGTGTTGGTAGTGGAAGAGAGAGAGGGTTTCTTATTGCCGCTGGGCGTAGAGTGCTCGCCATGAGAAACGCAATTTGATTTGCATAAAGGTATTTTCGGACAATTTCCTTCAAATTTGTTATTTTTTATTAAAAATGTTCACAGTTTCTCAAAGTTGGGTTGCTATAGACAGGTGGTTGTTATAAAAAGGGTTGTTATAAAGATGTTTTACTGTAATATCAAACTGAACACTGCCTGATTAAAAGGTAATGTAAAAGAGCTTTACATCTTGTCGACAGCGAGATCTTTAGAGACAGTGACAAACACCTTAATACAATGACAGAAGCCGGGAAGAGAGCCGGCCATGGCTGTTATTAAAATAACATCTCAGCATTCTCTTCAAGCGATTTCAGGAAACCATAGAAAAACAAAATTAGGACGGCCAGATCCAAGGATTGAACCCATGACCTCCCTAATGAGAGCCTAACGTGTTACCGTTGCACCACCTCACTCAGTAGGCCTGGTTAGTTGTAAGAGAGGGCCTCATGGCCCTAAGCTTGCCAGCTTAAATAAAACATAAATAAATAAATAAATTAATTAATTAAAATATTGCAATAGTGATTATACCTAGTTTACTAAAGAACATCTATTCCTTTGTGTTTTTTTTTAAGTGAAAAAAAATATATACTATAATCTAACCCGCAATCAAATAGTAAGACTTCCTTGACTTGCATAAAATTCATACTATCTAGGAGTCAGTCGATAATTCCTAACCTATCTCATTAAAAGAGGTTTCGCCACGCAAAAAGATATAGACAATCATTAATTGATCAATACTGAAATGATCATTTTCTGATATACCATATTTACCCATGTACCACCCACATACAACTTCCCAAAAACAAACTTGAAAATTCAGGATGCGGTTCATACACGGAAGTAAAACCCCGATCTAACGACACTGCATGGTGCCAGATAATTATGTCATTAGATCGCCGATGTCGTTAGTCCCGAGGTAATTAATTTTGACCCCCTCACCCACCAATTTTTTTTTTAAATTTTAAAATGAAATTTTTAAAAGTGAATGTAGAACTAGTGACTTAAAATAAACACATTTTTTATTTAAATTATATTTTAGTATAATGAAAAGGTGTCTTCCAAATAAAATGATACACCATAATCCCAAAATTATACTCCCCTTGTATCCAAAAATATAAAAAACTACGAGCGTTGCAAAGTTTTGCGTCGCGAATAATGCTCATACTTGATCATGTGCAGCGTAAATATTAAGTAAAAATTACTTAATAAATGGTAAAAATTTTACACTTTTTAAGTCAAAAAAGATACCCTAAAAAAACAGAAAACAACTTTGTGTCACAGGAAAGAAGGATTGTATACTGCGAGTGACGTAACTCTTCATGCCTTAACTCCTAGCACCGTTAGCCTACAAATTGATACCACACACATAAATACAACCCTTCTTTCTCGTCGTAAAATATAGATAAATAGAAGAAATATAAACACAACTTCTCATCGGCACAAGATGAAGCTTGAGTACAGTCAATTTTATATGAATACGAGCGGTAATAAAATAAAAACCTTACCAGCCCACATGTAGCATATGGGACTAATTGTATTTGCATCATAGGCAGTTTATACGCCGCAGCAACCTGTACAGCCACATGCCTCACGTGCCGAGTGATCAATAACACAACGGAAGTTGTCAAGGTCAAGTACTGTTCAGAGCTAAGGATAAGGCAACACTCAGGAATGTGGCTGGGGGTGGCGACAAGCAGAGAGCTGTGTGGCGACCATCACAACCACCATCCTGCCGCTCTGCCTTGCCTTCTCAGCTCCCGACAGCAAGGTAGGTAGGTATTGTCCGTGCTCAATTCTAATGTGCACAACCTGATGTGAAGCTAGAGAAAAATAAAGACGAAATAAAGCTGAACTGTTTTCTTTTTTGCTTCTTTAACGGGCTTAGTGTCATGCTGGTCCTTTTTTTCCGACCAGCTGTAATGACAATAGGAAATAAAACGTCTCCCCCCCCCCACCCTTCCTTCTGGGTAGCGGACAGACGGAAACAAAGACAATGGCTGGAAGAGAAAGTTGGAGAGGGAAAAAAAGACAAACAAAGGCTCTACTTTGCGGCCAGATAGGATGCGTTAGTTGCACGTGACTATCAGATAGTAGGAGAAGGTGGCTTGGCTGCAGCTGTGACGAGTGACGACGAATGTACACGAACTATACAAGGCAGGGATGTTGATGCGTACGCACACAAGCACAAACTGGCTTGATGGCTGGGGGTGGGGGGAGTAATGGCTGGCTGATTAATTAGTTAGTTAGCTAGCTGGCTGGCTGGCGTGGACAGTCAGGAAGGGGCGTTATCTATTTTTAGCCGTGTGTTTCTTGCAACACAGCAAGTGCGTAGCGGAATGTGAGAGAGGAGTGCAGGGAGGTGTGAGCGTGGAGAAGTGAAGGGGGGGAGGAGGGGATAAGGCAGCCTGTTAATCATCACGATTCACGTCTCACGTATGCCGGTGTTGCACGGAAGGCCTAACTCACCCGGTGCGTGCTTTAACTGTATTCCAGTTAAAGTTTGTCACATTTTTTCACTGTTTTTTTTTAGCTGCATATCACCAATTTATGATAAATGCAGTATGTTTTTGTTTAATGTAGACAAAATTATTTCTAAATAACGTTTTATTGTATCTATTGCACTTTGCTTAGCTTTGACCAACTTTTAAAATACTTATTTTTATTTTTCCAGGGTTCCTGTAAATTCTTTCATTAGATCGCCGATGTTGTTAGATCCGATGTCATTAATCGGGGGTTTACTTAAATACCAACATCAACATTACCGTCAAACAAGGCAACGGCTGTGCGCAGCTTGTGACGGGCGACTGTCTGCCGGCTGGGACATGCCGAGCTTGCAGCTTGCCGGAGACCACACCGTGCCGAGCAGCGCTACGGCACTGTGCACCTAGATTGTTTGTCTCATTCATCTAGTCCAATAAGCGAGCATCTAGGTGCATGCAGCGCAGTGTGTGGTGGTGCGGAGAACCAAGACAGAGATAGTGTCTCGTTGCTTCACAAGAATGAGGCATAGTACAGTGCGCTCTATAAGTATTGTCAACTGCAGAGAGAAGGCAGTATATGCTGCCACTGCACAGTATTTGCATGCCATGCAACGCGTTAACCTTGAGGCTTTTAAGATCACCATTGTATAGTTTCCAGCATGTCAAGTTGCGCTTTTGGGGTGTCATGTCATTCTAAAGAGGACATCCACATATTTAATTTAGTTCGTATGTAATTTAACTACACTAGACCCTCGATTTTACGAATACTGACGGTTCCATTTATGACATTTGTAAAATCGCTACGTTCGTAAAATCGATTGAGGCCAATTTTGCCCCCAACCCCCCCCCCCCCTTTTTCCAAATTTTAAAACTACATTTTTTTCTGCAAAGTATATCCAGTGGGTTCCCGATTTTCGTAGCGTTTTGCGGGAATGTAAGAAAAGTTATCATTAAAATATAAATTTATATCATACGACTGACGTCTTCCGATTAAAAAAGTACCCCTGAACGGTAAATATGACCGACCCATGCTCTGGAGAAAAGAGCACCGAGTGTCTTCTCGCGAATACATAGTCCGACATCCGTATCGTTTCACACGAAAAATATCAAATAATAACTTAAGTTTAAATTTGTATCAATAGAGAGACGTCTTCCGATTAAAATTACACCTACAAATGATCGATACAACCAATTTATGTCAGAAAAAAATAAAACACCAAGCACGGGTGCCTGCTCGCGCTCGTGTAGTCTTGATGTCCGTAGCATTGCGTGGAAAAATAAACCTAAAAATGTTTACTAGACTGTCGTCAAAAAAAACTAAAATTAGAATCGCACGCAACATTTTTTTTCGGAGACCGCGAGGCTGGTGTTACCCTTTGGAACACGAAAATAATGAATCACGTGAAGTTTGAAGACAAGCCTTTATACTGTATTGTGTTCGGTACTTATGCCCTTTTAACGATGGCATGCCCAGATGTGTGTATGGCAAGAGTCTAGTTAATGCAAAAACGGCGCCGTCAACGAGTCCATACGTCATCACTTATGCTGTTCTTACCCGTTGTCCAATCGTGTTTACGTTTCAAACGCTCGCTTGGCTGATGTGTAGTGCTAATAACGCGCCTCCCTCTTTTTTTTATCGTACCTTCACTTCGCTTGCTGTCACATACACATACACAACACTCACATTCTCCGTCACGGTACAATGCTACAAGCAGACGACAGTAAGCTTGCATCAATCACCTGCATCACGGATAAATTTCATGAACCCGATAATCTGACCACAGTGTCGGCGTCAGAAATCCTACAACCTGGAAGAGCTTGCAACACAAGAAGTTTCTCACTTCACCAGGAAAACTGAATAAACTACTAAAAACTCCCAAAAATCACATACAAGAAATGCGACTATTTGTCATTTTCAGAGGTTGAAGTTAGTCGTTGGTAGAGGCGGGGAACGAAAAATCCTGTTGTGCACATGTAATAGAGATTATCTTTACCGGTGTTAATATACACGTGGAAGTGACCTGATATATGGCTAGGGGAAGGGGGGTTGAATGTCTGCAGGAATATTTTCAGCCTTTGGGGTGAGGATTGTCATTTCCTGGGAAATGCGTTGCAAGTTGTTTCCCACGCTAATGTTTGGGACCGCATGAGGGGGAGGGGATGATCTGCCGGCCGTGAGGCAAGCACGTAAGTCTAGCTGTCACAGTCTTGTTATCTATGAAGAGTAAGTTTCGCTTTATTATAAAGAAATAAAGGATAGACAAACTGTGTAACGTACATAGTGCTGACCGCCCGAACGTTGCTCTCTGATGTGCGCCGTCACAGAGTTTTCAACAGCTTCAATTTTTATTTATTTTTATTTATTTATTTTTTTTTAATTTTTGCAATTTTTTGACGGTTCCCGAGAGTATATTCGTAAAATCGCTACCTTCGTAAAATCCAGGTTTCGTAAAATCGGGGGTCTAGGGCAACTATGTTGTTCGTCAAAATACAATTAAATTGGAACTGTATAGTGAAAAAAAAATTTTTCTTGAGAGTAGTCGAAAATGAGGGGTGAGGGTGATACATGGGTAAATGTGGTATGTGTTTCAACCCGAGAGATGAAACCTGCAAAAAATGCATTCTAACTAACCTGTGCATACCATCCTCATTAACCTCCTCCAACCATATTTTATCAGCCACAATGATGGCAGCCTTTGCTAGGAAGCGAGGTTCATGCGACAGCATGGTGTGCATACGTCCCATAGCCTCTAACACTCTCTTCCTGACAGGGAAGTGACAGAATGGCAGGAAGGAAATCTCAAACTGCAAAACACATGCACACTCAAGACACATCAGTCGTAATCAAGTCACAACAACGGAGCTAGCTATACAATACACATGTAACATAGCTTAGAATAGGAGGAAAAAAAAACAAATATATATGTTTCCTGACTTGGTTTTTGTTGTGGATGATTACAATAAAAACAGATTGGCTGCTAGTACTTTAAAGAAAGGTGACTGCTATTCCAGCTACAACTGAAATCCTATTTTACATTTTGAAACTTTGAAAATCATTGTAAAATACAGTAAAGAGTAATGAAAAGGAAAAGTGTAAAATCAATGGGTGTAAGAAAATGGTTCTAATGAGAGAAATACATAATATTGTGCAAAGCTGGTCATTCTACCCTACATGAAAAATAATGTGCAATTGTTCCTGGCCAGTTTGGTAGACTAGAGAAAGCAGATATCACAATACCTCATGACCCGCAATTAATGACTTAATTATTGTAACTATTGTAATGGGAGTAAAATAATACAATTAAACACAGAATAGCTCATACAATAGTAGAGGGCCACATGTAGCACTGAGAAGGAAGGCATGTAGGTATACCCTGTATATCTGCACAAGGAGCCATTCCAGCCACTTGATACACAGGGGCATGTTCCACAGTAGGCGAGCCAGTGTCTCTGGGGAGGTCCATGTTGTTCCACAAGTCACTGAGTCATGGAAGCTGGCATCCATCTGGATCGCTGCCACACAAGTCATCAACTACAATCAGCATACGCACTGCTTAAACAAAACCTATGTTAAGCACTTTTGTCTTATTCTCATATGCATAAAGAGTACTACATATTAAATTTAAACACTACAATCATAAAACTGCAATAACTAAATGTTTAATTTATGAAGCACACAAAAAAAAACTTTTTATAAAAGCACTACAAATATAGCCTTGCGGCAGGGAGGGGTGTCCACGAGGTCCAAACCCCCATTCCAGGAACTCCTCAAATAGCACAATTTTGCACCTTGGAATCCAAATTTTTCTCAAGCGAGAACCCCCGCACCATCCGCTTTATTGGGATGGGGTATTGATGACAACGACAATGACGGATGACGACGATGATGGTCGACGATGACGGATGACGACGATGATGGACGATGATGATGGATGACGACGATAATAATAATAAAAGCTGCAAACTGAAGCCAGTTGCCATACAGAGGAATAGGCCTACTATTATGGCCAGCCTAAAAAAAAGGACAAAGTGAGATAGATGGGAGTGAAGCAATGGTAAAATGAAGGAAAAGGAGATAACAGGAATACCTACAGAAATTCTTGACACACAGCAATGTCAGTCTACAGATCTCTACTCCCTAGGGTTTGACAGTGTTTGCAAAAATCGTAAAACAACAATATAGAAAAGTCATAAGAAAAATGTGATCCAAGCACTTTAAGTCCAGCTCCAACCAATTGGACATCTAAACCCTCCTACCTTTAACCTGCACCAGTGATTACATAAGGTGGGAACCTAAGGCACCATAGTAGTACACGACACATGGGAAGGAGCACAATCGCCATTTCGAGAGTCAAAACACACAAGTACTTCTGCAGGACGCAGAAGCCGAAAATCAGTAGTAATGAGGCTCGCAGAGTGTAGTGACCATGTGTCAAGCAGTGTTTATGATATATGCAAGAAAATCTATAAATAACGCCAGTATGTAAATAATCCATGTTAAGTGCGACCATTGTACTTTAGCCAAAGCTACAAAAATATATCTTAGTGATTCTCTCACTTATGTCGAACAGCATCCTGAAAATCCATATCACAGAGAAAGAGAGGAAGGCTACCGAGGAACAAGAGTTACAGGCCGCTACTGCTCGGACACAGCAACTCCCCACGGAATATTGGCCACCTTTCAGGTCATCCCCACACCACAGAAACTTCCAGAGCCAGAGTCCACGCTGCTGTAGCTCTGTCAGCAGTGCCAGTCAGGCACAACCTGCGAATCCCGGGGGCTGGCCATGCTGGAAGGTGCGCTTTCACAGATCCTAAGTGATATCAGACATCAGCAGGTACTTTTGCTAAGTCCCTTAAAAACGCCCCCTCGCTTCGTGGCACTACATTTGCGAATACAAGAGTTGATCGCTGAGGACCAGGCAACACCAAAACCTCAGGAACCGATATGGCAACGGAAGCAGCAGTTGCGGCGCCTCTTTTGAGACAGGTGAGTGAACATACTGCCTACCCAGGCTTAAAGAGAAGGAACCTGTTCCCCTTTTTCATCACTCCAGAGGGCGAAAATAGCGTCCAACTTTACTCCGGGACGTCACTCTCCCAGGGGCATAGTTCTCCACTGCCAGCAGGGAATAACCATTCTCAGCTCTACCTACAAGCCAGCTAGCCTAGCTATATTTGCCTATTGGGAACCGCTCTTATAGCACTTAGTGATTGGTCAGCTTGTTTGCCTAGCAATGCAGTTCGATAGCTGCGAAGGAGGGGAATAGCCTCCATGCAGGGTGCCAGTTTTTACATTGTGTTCATCGCATCAGCCACCACCATGGTTTAACTTTGTTGACGCTATCGCAAAACATACAGAAACTATTATACTTACACACATTCATTCCAGTTCAACATATGATACTTTTTAGCACGCAAGACGTTAAGTTTATCTATACTGTTGTAGATATGAATGGTAATATATAATAATGTGATCATAAATGCAAATTACTATTCAACTGCGAAATATACACAGTTTTCATCACTGCTCTCTAAGAATACGTAGCATTCGAGTTAAATATTACTTTTGAAGAGGCGTGCATACTTAACCAATAATTATTTTTTTAAGAAACTTTTTTGAATGACACTTTGTAAACATATAAATCACTACAGTGTCAGAAACAAAACTGATAAGGCGCTGCACTGCAGCGAATTCTGACAGAGAGCTAATGTCTCAACTTAGTTTCCATACTGTCCGCCACTGAACTTTTTCCCTAGATGCTTGTTCGGCTGCCAGGGACAAAATACTGAGGCTCTAGGTGTTCGTCATGAAGACTGGGTACCTGGATGCTCGGTTCAGCCGCCAGGTCATGTAGGGGCAAAATATGGAGGATTTAGGCACACAGGCTGTAGAGACTGGGTACGTAACACGCTTACAAAATTTTCGCTCAATTTACTTGATAGAGTATACATTACTCTAAAATTGTGCAAGATCCTCATGCCATAAGTCTACCAGTTGGCAAGAACTCTTAATATTATACTCAATCCTTCCTCCAGATTGACTCAGTTCCAACTTGCTCTCGAACAGGGTGGATAGCTGCCAGCAGACAAAAAACAGGAAAGCGCACATAAAAAAGTAAACAAACACAGGCTCCCGTGTGTACACATACACAAAAAATATGTTTTAAGGCATTTTAGTGCATGTTCACGAAAAAACTATATAAAGAATATAATTTTTGTTGGACGAGAAGTCTTGAGTTAATCAAGTAAAAGTAACACAAGAAAAACGTAATTCAGGTATGGAATAAATTACAAAATTGTAAATTACTATGCCTTCTAAAAATATATATATTTTTAACACTTATAATTTATTTGCATATTGTTAACTCTCGAATAATGCAGAATGCAGTAGTTGTGCGTCAGAGATCTTTCACTTTGCAATCCCTTATAGCTACAGAAAGTTTTGGGGGTTGACTCTAGTATTTTTGTGTAGTATACATTACTAGTACACAATTTTAATGCAATATACTGTACGTATACTACCAGTACAAAATGATATTTTGCACTGTTCTAACCTGGTCTTATAAATACAGGTCTGCCAAATCAGCGACTGAAATATACTGCTTATGCAGATTTTTTTGTATTTTTTTAAAAAGACAGCCAACATACTACTCTTTGAATTAATGATTGCTCAGAAAAAAACACCTAAATATCTAACGACAGAGTAGATCTGATCATGTGACCAATAGTACAGAGTCGATTATACCTAGTACGTTTTCTTAAACGCCTCTTAGATGCTCGTTTAGCCGCCATGTCATGTAGGGATGAAATACAGAGGATCCAGTATGCGTGCCACACATGTTATTCAATCAAAGTTTGCAACAGTTTTTTCGCAGCGAGTTATATAGGACACAAAAATCATTCCTGGCAGTCTTGTGACCAAGTTGCCTAGTGTGTGGATGCACAATGACAAATTTCTATTTTCATTGTAGAAATGTTTGTATCTGAATTTTGATCATAGCAACACACACAAAAATTAACACAGTAGTAAGCCAATGACTCGTTGCAGTCTTTCCATTTATGATAGGTTACACATGTTTACCATTCTGGCTAACAGGTTATCTCAGCTAAAGCAATTACAGCAGCTTGTCCTTTGAAAAATGTCTTAATAGAGTTTTACTGTATTTCTGAAACATTGCATATATTTAATGATGCAAAGTAATAAGAATAAATTATTTAGGTTCTGCTTTTCGATAAGTGCAACAACACCATCTCGTAATATTATCCAAAAAGGATGTAATTCTCTAAATTTATAAATTGCTGATTACTGCAAGCACAATTTTGAATTATGCTAGTGTTTCCAGATGAAGTTAATAACATGTTTCATGCTTCAACAATCGTAAAAAAAACTGTAGTTTCCCAAAGGTTTATTGTTCTCTTACAATATTTGGAGTTGGGGACCTCAGCAGTGGTAGATAAGTGACTAACTAATGAAATAGGCAGTGAACCTTCAGTTATCAACTATACACACATCTTAAAGTCATTGTCAAACAAATGTACTTGTCATATACAATATTATCATCATTGCAAATGCTATGCTATAACATAGTTGCATAAATCAAAACCTAAGAATAAATGCTATCTTCACTAACCTTTTTTTACTTCCACGTACACATCCAAAACATTACAGAAGAGGTTACCCGCAATCTGCATGTCACCTGAAACAGCACATGACTCAAAATAAAAATACAGTATTGTATTGCAGTACATTACAAACAAAGCTGAATAATCTAGAGCCACTTGTAAAAATATCAGTACAAACATACACTACTTCTTGTACAATTAATACACAAATTAAGTCCCATTATTATTTCATTTCATAATATTAAAAAAAAATTTTTTACTTGAAACCACATTTTACGTTTGCCCCCATATTCCTTTTCCTTTCAGGACAACACTTTCTTGCTATACAAAGGACTTCTGATACAGAACTACATAGCATATTCCAAACTTTGAGATCCAATCAACAAAAGGAAATAACACTAAGCAAACAAACCATGAACTGTAATTATACAACTTGGTGCAGTGCACACAAGAATATTACTTAAGGGAACAGCCTAGCTGCGAATGACTCAGAAACATCGGAGCTATAAAGGTGACCTTGAAGTTTGCATCAAATGCTGCATCTTCACAAGCCAAGCGCTGAACTAGCGTGCAAGATACCCGGAGATACATTTTTACTGTGGGATTTGAAGCACTGACCAATTTTATTGGCGGAAAGTCTGTGGCAAAGTTCAGTGCACATTTCTATCTGAGCTTCACACATATCTGGTTAGTGCATTTTGAAGTGCGGCAGTCTGAAAAGGCAATTTTTAACAACGTTGGAGGACTTAGAAACAGTGTTTTTAATGAACATGGTGTCCTTAAAATGACATACTCTCCTTGTCTAAAGTGTGCTTTCTTTTCATACATTAGTGCAATGAGCATATGTTGAATAAATTCGTAAAATAAATGTAGTTCCAAACATACTGCAATGCATTTGATGTGGATGGTAGGCGGCATCCTTTAAGTCATTCATTCAATTGTTTCTTTGTTAATTTATTTACTTATTTTGTCATAATGCTATAATTACGCAGTATTTTCTGTACTTAATATTAATGTTTAGTATGTTTTGAAAAATTATATTTTTCAAGTGAAAGATATAAAAAAAAAGTCCAGCTTCTGAGTGGAAGAAATGGTCACACGATTATAGTGCGCTCGAAAACTGAAGTTTCAAAGTTTAAATCCTGTGGAGCTTGACAAAATTTTTTAATTTTTTAATTGATGTATTATACTTATAACTATGGTAAATTTTGTATTTCCATTATTTTATTAGTTTTAATGAAATACTGTTATTTTATTTTACGGCTGAATTTATATGCATGACTAATTAATTTTATTAAATACCTACCCACCTACCTAATCACTCACCAACCTATTTACTTACTTACTTATTAATATATACAAATTTTAACACACAAAATGTTCATTACTGCAGCAACAACTGTTGTATTAACTATTATTTTTCTTCTGCATAAAACATTTACAGTTTTTTTACTAACTGGGGTTATAACAATGCATTTTTTAAATGTATTAACATTTACAGATTTAATTCAGTGATTGATGCTAAACTAATAGCTATGAACAAATTACTGTACCGGTATGTACATA
Organism: Medauroidea extradentata; assembly: GCA_003012365.1. Lineage (NCBI taxonomy): Eukaryota > Metazoa > Arthropoda > Insecta > Phasmatodea > Phasmatidae > Medauroidea > Medauroidea extradentata. Next base: position 39,204 of record PNEQ01078976.1, read on the forward strand.
CTGTACAATTCAACCTCAACTCATGTTTTCATCACAATCCTTCACACATAGTTACTATAATTTCATGTAGACGAACAATACATAGGTACATATTTGTAAAGCTAATGTTTTAAGCTGTAGTAATAAGCAATTTCTAACTGTTAAAATAAGTTTAGATGGTCGGGACCAGACTTGAACATGAACATTTTTCTCAGCAATCAACAACTTTACCCAATTCATTACAACCACTGTCAGTAGTAAAAAGATTTGAAATTGGTTTATTTAGACTGTTATAACATTACTTTACATTTTTATCATTTTTCAATTTTATCCATTATAATTAAATTTACGGCCTAAATTTGATGTTTGGTAATAATATTGTGTATCACTGATTGTAGTGGTAAACAATAGGGCCTACTGGTGAGAAAGCTGTATGGAAATTCACCTTTTATCAATCACTTTCTTTTAGTTTTCGCATGAATAATACCTCAAGTCTGCTCCTACGAAATAATATTGCAATGAAACAGACTTAGCATTACAGGTTTGGTGGAATGAGCACATCAGAAATATATTTGTAAATTCTTCTATTCTGTTTGCATACAATTCTGCCACATTCCCACTCCTGCCTCTGCATTTATTCCTCCTTCCAACCATCCCACACTCTCTCAGCACTGTATCTGTGCCAGATAGAGAACGGGCAATGCATCAGCTGCAATGTTGCATAAATATACACACCACAAGCTGCATGAAACAATTTGTGTAACTATTTGCAATGAAAAAACAGCAACACTTTATGCTAGCAAAATTACACCTACTTTAATTAGCCTACATGATTCACATAAACAGTCGCCTTCTAAACCGGATTCTTCAGGTTAACTGATAAGATATTGAACTACAATTTAGTATAGTGGGAGTGTAAATTAATTTTTTTATACTTACTACCTTATCAAGATTTCCATACAATTTTATAATAAAAATGTGGATTTGATTAAGTTTGTATGTTTTTTTTTTTACATACAGGTGGTCCATAAATGATTGAAACAATTTCACGATGTCGCTGTGAGTGCATTTACAAACATATCGGGATGAAAATTTGTAGTCATGCATAGAAACGCAACAAGTTTTATTGAGAGTCCACACATGTTCAATATGTTGAACCCTTGCGATCCTGCACACATCAACCCTATAATCAAGCTCTTCCCAAACATTATGAAGCATGGCCCTTTCAATGAGATCAAAAGCATTGATAATGCGAGTTCGCATGTCTGCTAAATCAACCAGTACAGGAGGCACAAACACCAGATACTTCACACAGCCCCACACAAAAAAATCAAACGGCGTTAGATTTGGGGAGCAAAGAGACCATGCCAGGAAATGTTGATCATCAATCCCACTACAGCCTATCCATCTGTTTGGCAATCTGTGATTCAGGAATTTGCCAACATCGCGATGGAAGTGGGTTGGAGCACCATCCAATTAGTAAATAAAGTTTACACTGTCTGTTTCAAGCTGAGGCATGAGCCACTGTTCTAACTTGTCCACATAAATGTGTCCAGTTATAGTTTTCTCGCAGAAGAAGAAGGGCCCATAAATCTTTGATTTGGAGATGGCACAGGAAACATTGAGTTTTGCAGAGTCACGAATATGCTCAGTAATGGCAGGGGGATTTTCTGTTCCTCAGATACGCACATTGTGTCTGTTCACTGAGCCACTAAGTTAAAATGTTGCTCCATCACTATACACAAGTTTATCGCAAAAGTCATCCTGCTCCTCCATTAGTTCTTGCAATCAAGTGCACCACTGAAGTCAGATGGCTTTGTCTGCAGGTTTTAGCACTTGCAGCAATTGCAAGCGGTATGGCTTCTGCTTCAGACGTTTACTTAGAATCTTCCAAACAGTCGATCGTGGAATATCCAAATCTCTGCTAGCTTTCCAAGTAGACTTTTAGGGGCTACGCAAGAAACTAGCCCGCACACACTCAACTGTTTGGTCAGCCACTGGTGGACAACCCGGTGACTTTTCCTTATAAAGGCATCCTGTAGCTTTGCACTGTTCGTACCATCACCGTATGGAATTTTCAGACACAGGTTCTGCATTGAACTTCATTGTGAATCGTCACTGAACTGTTTTGACTGAATGACTTGCATGAAATTCAAGTACAGCATATGTTTTCTTGCTGTTTGCCGCCATCTTTCTATTGCTGTTCTATGTGCCGAGGAAGACAAAATAACTCATTGAGTTTCTACACGTGACTACCAAGTTTCATCCCAATATGTTTAAAAATGCACACACAACAACATTATGAAATTGCGTCAATCATTTATGGACACCTGTATTATGAGAACTAGCTAAATGCAGTCAAATTAAGATTAATAATTATTATTAGTCAAATTACTAACCTATTTGACTGCTGATAACTTACTTGATTTCCTCTTTCCTCCTGTTTTCCATAACAAATTGTAAAACAGGCCCCGCACACCGAAATTAGACTTCCAGAGATGAGGACCAATTACTTCACCATGCAAACATGAAGGGAACTGTGGAATCATGATAGACATCAGAGAAAATTCTGCAATATTTCATTATTTTACTTACTACAGCAATCCCTCATACTTACAAGTTTTAAAAGTTTAACTTAGACGGTATCACAATGCTCATCCATACACACTAAAAATCTTCAACATCACAGGTGAATACTATTTAACGTGCATTATTTTAAATAACACAGCAACACATGCAATTCAGGTTCTCATGTTTGTATGTTGAACCAAGAAACCCACTTACATACAGCAGAAAGAAAGCAGCTAACAAAAACCATTTAAGGTGAATAATCCTAGTTGTTGAACTCGGAATGGTGAAATATGTGGAGAGGACAGATAATTTTTCAACACTGTTTCTTCAAATAGATGGTGACTACCAAGCTCCTTCCTCCCCCCTCCTTTTCCAACCCAACCCAAAGACACTCTGAGCATCTGTATCAAGATAGGCGACTCCCTCCCACACCAAGCTTTGGGTCCATCATTTGCAGTCTCATTCAGTTTCGGAAAACATATTTTGACCAATACCCACACTAAACTACAATAATTTGTACTCTGTTAAAAAATTCCCTTCACACAAACAAAAACCTACACACACACACACACACACATAAATACACAAACAAAAAACCACAAAAACATTTAAAAACATATTGTGGCCTCAGCACGCAAGTGTTTGCGTTCGTGCACCAATGATGGCCCTATCAAAACACATGGGTTAAGGCAGCCAGCCACGGCCAAGTAACTGGGGCAAAACTGGTTATCGAGAATATTCAAACACTGACAAGTAGACCAACTGGCCCGTACGACAGTGACAGAGAACTGTACAGCTTAGCAAGAAGAAGATGAATGACATACTCCGCAAGAAGCAGTCAAATGGTCAACCGCGAGAGGAGACATCTTGAGGAGCTAAATAATGTGAATTGTAACAAATCCAACTGCTGGATCCTGCAGGCTGTTGACAGAGGGATGAGAGGGGAGAAAGTAATGTAATGTACTGAAACTTGGACAAATGTCATCAGGGACCTTCAATGCCGGGACCGGTGGACATAGCTTGGTAGATCCTGGGTGTCTTGCCTGTTCAAAGAGTAACAGATTACTTGGAGGGGAAGATGGAGTGGCTCCACTCCTCCACACTTGCAATGAAAGGTTTCTGCTATCTGTGAGAAGAGCGAAGATGGAGATGGTGTGCGGGCTGAGTTGTACAGTTTTCTGCTGCAGTCTGTGAGAAATATATGTGAATATTGCCGTGCCAGGCTTGCTTGACGCAGGAATATCCTTCTTTTGTTATACTTCCAAGGTAAACACAAATAATTTGAATAAATTAATGACTATTAAACCATGATTAGCTACCTTTATTCATAATTTGATTAACTTAGAGTTACATGAACGATAAATTTAATTCTAATCATGAAATATACACCAAAAGCAAGAATCATACCAGACAGGAAATCCAATTAATTTACTTTATGCTAGGACTTAATGGACGACTTGAAAAGAGGCGGAGCTTCAGTCAGGTGTGAGATACAATTCCTATCTCCATGGATACTGCAGCCGAACATAACCTTAATTTAGCTGTTTGGCTTCACATGTCCTGGATGAGATGTGCGTCAAGAAAATTGATTATTTGTTTGGAATTTGCTGTTTTTTCAGGTAAACATTAATCTTGTGTATTTGCGTATCTTAACTATTAAATTGAAAATGTATTTTTTACCCTTGCGAGCAAATCTATGAATGCGCAACATTTTTGCTTTCTGTAATTAGTACCAACTAACAAATCAGCATGTTTGCAAACAAGCTTTGTTTCCCACAGTACTTTTCAGCTGCGGTGACGTCAGGGGGTGTGTACTTCAAGTCGTCCATTATTCAGTGAATATATAAAAATATTATTTGCATATTTCATAATTTAATGGGCATTTACCTTTTACTGATGCCAAGTGACGACAAACATGTAATAATCTACAGTAAACCCTCGATCTAACGACATCGCATGGTGCCAGGAAATTGTGTCGTTAGATTGCCAATGTCGTTAGTCCCGAGGTAACTAAATTTGACCCCCCCCCCCCCGCCCCAAATAAAAAAATTAAGTGTGTTTTTTTTCTAAAATTTATGTAGAACAATTACCGACTTAACAAATAGTTTTCATTGAAATTATATTTTAGTACGATGAAAAGGTGTCTTCCAAATATAATGGTACCCCACAATCCCCTACCGTGACGTGCATGGCAGAGCGGTGCGCTCGGTCTGGTTGTGTATGAGGTGGAGGGGAGGGGAGTGGCCGGGCCGCTGACCTTGTATACCCTCCGGGCAGCTCGTGCGTGCGTGATTCATCCTGCTTGTCTCGCGCGAAGAACACTCAGACCACAACAGAACTCGTATTATTTACGTGAATGTATACGGCAACCAGTGGCGAATGCTGGTCTGAAATATAGGGCTTGTTCTTTGTTTGGTGAAACTTTTTAATGAAATCTGTTAGCTGTTTTAAAACCAATCTGAATTATATAATGTCATGTGTGATTGATGTACCTATTATTAAAATAATATGAACATATATACAAGACAAGATAATTTGAGATTTAAACATTCTTCATTTGTTTGGGATTGTTATAACAAGCAAAAACATTTTGCGCAGATGCTATATCACTACACTCCTCCCCGGCTTATCCGACTCTGTTTTAACCGAACCTTCAATTAACCGAACTGTTTTTCTCCATGTGATAAATGTGAATACATGCCCATTAATATGTACAAACATGCAGTAAGATTAGCGCGCGCAGCACGCAATTGCTGTGTGCACTGTGCCGGTCACGAAGCGAACCCGAGCGACGCCAGCAACTAAATAGTGAGAGGGGGCGGGGGAAGGGTGGTGGCGGACAGGTAGGCAGTTCATTCTCCCCCCTTCCCCACCTTCTCCGCTCACAAACACGGGGAAGTACAGGCTGCTTTCCAAGCGGTGTCTATCTTGCGCATGATATAAATAGTTGGTGTAACTCGCTCGTGGGATAATTTTGAACGATTGTTTATTGTTTGTATCGCGGCTCGCGATGTCTACAAAAAGAACAAATTTGTGTTCCGGTTCGAGTGAGAAACGTAAAAAAGTTGTGTTGTCTATTAAAGACAAAGTTGACATTTTAGAAAAACTGGATGCCGGTGCATCAGTTAAATCACTGTGTTTATGTTACGGAATAGGCAGAACCACTGTGCACGACATAAAAAAAAACAAAAGAACGAACTTTGCAAGTTTTATGCCGATAGTTAATCAAGTAAAGCAATGGAAATTCATTAAACAATTCGATTGAGTAGAAGTGCAGAACTGGATAATGTTTTAATGGAGTGGTTTCGACAACGCCATAGTGAAGGTGTTGCTATTTCTGGTGCACTATTAATGGAACAAGCAAAATTGTTTCATGGTGAACTCAAGTTGCCATTCACGTGCGACTACTCCCATGGGTGGTTGTATAGATTCCAGCAACGCCATGGCATTTATGCTTTTAAGCTGAAAGGTGAATTGCTTTCAGCTGACACCGAAGCAGCAGAAAAGTTCGTCGGTGATTTCGCGAAATTAGTTTCTGAAGAAAAACTTTCTCCAGAGCAAATATACAACGCAGATGAAACGGCACTCTACTGGCGTTGCATGCCGCGATCGAGCCTGTGCACAGCCGATAAACAGCACAGTGGAATGAAAGATAGTAAAGATCGCATCACAGTGCTAGGGTGTTCAAATGTGGCGGGAACACACAAAGTTAAGTTGGTGGTATTCGGCAAAAGTGCTCGTCCAAGAGCACTTAAGGATATTAAGATCATGCACGTTGAATATAAAGCCAGCAAAAAAGCCTGGATCACAACAGACTTGATTAAAGAGTGGTTCAATAGCTTCGTTCGGCAAGCACGTAAACACTTCAATGATGTTGGTTCGGACCCAAAATGCAAGATTGTGCTCCTATTTGACAATTGTTCAGCACACCCCTCAGCAGAAACACTGGACAAAGAAAATTTTAGTGTTAATTTTCTACCATCTAACTGTACGCCATTGATTCAGCCATAGGATCAAGGAATCTTGCGATCACTTAAATGTCGGTATCGTAAGGAATTTTTGCAGTTTTTTTGTCCAGTCTAAATAGCGAGAAAACTGTAGCAGAAATCAGGAAAGCATATAATTTACGTGACGTGATTTGGGCACTCGCAAGAGCATGGGACAGCATTCCCAATTCAGTTCAACATAAGGCCTGGTATAAACTGTGGCCAACCTTAGCAAACAGCAACGTGATAGAGGATGAAGAAGCCGAACTTGAGGACTTCAAAGGGTTCGAGACAAAAACTGTGAACACATTGTTGCAGTACGCTAAGAGTGTCATCAATCCTGAGGTTAATGACTTAGGCCTCATTGAAGATAATGTTTTAGAGTGGCTTCATGTTGACGTTGATGATCCTGTTGTTCATCATTTTATCGACCAAGAAATTATTGAATCGGTAACAGGCACAGAAAATAATGAAGAAGAAGACAGCAGTGAAGATGAAAAACCGCCCGCGAAAATTTCACAGGAAAAATGTCTAGAACATGTGGAAGGTTTAATAGCCAGCATGCAGCAGCGCAGCTATTTCACGGAACAACAAATCATGTCTTTGTACATGATACAAAAGCAGTCGATAAGCGAGAAGCCGAAATTAAAACAACAACGCCTGACTGAAATGTTTACAAAAATTCCCGCCTCTACGACGACAAGCACTGAAGAGAATGATACGACAGCCGGCACAAGCGGTACACAGGCACTTCGCGCCACGTACTCCGACTTCAGTGACAGTGATTAATTCTGGTAAACAGGCATAGTCTCTTTTTTTCTTTGTGTTTTTTACATTCCGTTTCCTGCAGTGTAAAATCATAATTTATTTTGTGTTGTGTTGTTAGGGTAACTATGTACATATGTGCACTTCTAAACACAGTAGATTATAAAACGTACGTGCTTCTCACTTAAAGGATAGTAATAAAGGATGGTGGTAACATATCGTGAGCGACGAGGCAGTCACACGCAGTCGCATCTGTTCAGTGTCAGTGACATACATTTCAAGGGCGGCTAGGCGAGAGAGAGGAACAAAGGAAGACGGGGAAGCTTGATCAGCTGGATGCGGAGCGTCAGCCGGGTGGGAAGCAGCGTTGCCAGATAACTTCAGCGTGGTGTTACGCCGAGATTCTTGGGTACGTTTAAATATTGTACTTCTTTTAATTTTTCAGTATTATGTACATAAAGTGTGAAATAAAATTCTATGAACAGTTTGTGTATATATGTTCACCATGTTTCTTATAGTACATGTGTTGCTTTAATACAAATATACCCAATTTGTTAATAAACATAAAAAAAATTGCTGTTTTATTCGAACAATTCAAAAAACCGAACCGGTTCGTCCCCCGACTAGTTCGGATAAGCGAGGGAGCTGTTATAAACAGGCAGAAGAAGTCCCTTTGAAAATAGAAGAAGACTCGGTCAAGTGAGTTGCTAAGATTGGATGATAATCGCTAATTAGATCAAGAAGTTCTATGCAATTCCCTCTATTTACCGATGTTTGAGACTCATCAGGGCCACGGAATGGCAGCTCTTGCTTTGCAATGAAACACACAGCATCTACTAAGCGTTTTAAAATGTCACAAATTTTTTTTTTACTGTTTCATTGTGCAGCAAGTCACTAACGCGTTTCTGTTCATCAAGTTGGTGATCAATTCTAGTTCTGCCACAGCTATTCAACTGCACAAAACACTTTATATGGTTGGTAGATTTCTCGTGCCTAGAAATAGAAAGGGTTAAGGTATTTAAGTTTCCGAAACCACTCTTACACCAAACACTGTTATCATTAGAAAAAAGCAAACAGGGCCAACAAAACAGCTTATTCAGTTTTCTAGATCCTGATAACCAATGAGTGTTCTCGTACTGACCAACATTGAAGGACCAAACATATTCTCTGTTTTACTCTTTATGTTGGGTTTTTAAATCTGTCAGTGCCAGACATGGCCTGCCATTCTTCACAATATCACATTTTTGTTGAATACTTATTTGAGAAAACGTAATTGTTTCTAATAGACTGTCAACAATACACACTTCGGACGGCTTTTCAATAGGCATCCATCATTAATATTCCAGCATCCGTAACACTATAATTCACTCCAATGAACAATATTTGTCACTGACTTTACAGTTCACATTGTTGTCCTGTACACATGTACGATAGTTCTTTCCGGTTACCGAAATGCGTAATGCTTCCCTTGTCCGCCGATAGAAGCTGCTCTCCAAACAAACAGTTCACGCAACCCCGCTAGATACCTCTGATGACCAGTGAAGCACTCGTCCGAGAGCTACAACCGTCGCATGTGGCCTGTGTGTAAGCACTTAGGTATCCTACCAGAATGGGGAGGAAAGGGCGGTGCGCGCGCATGTAATATCGCCAACAGAGCAGACCATAAGAAGCTCCCACGGTCAAGCAAGCGTAGTCCTTCGTCGAAGCGTGGCCATATACCTCTTGTCACCTTGAGCGGCCACAGTGCGCATTTGCAATCACTTAATGGGCTAGGGTGCACAAAAACCTATAAGAAGTGCTAATGTTTAATAATCGCGTTTCGAGTGCACTTGCGCAGCAAGCCTAGCAAGCACTGAAAATTCGCCACTGACTGCAACGATTTTTAAACCTTTCAGTACAGCCATTGAGTCTTTTTTTTATTGTGCAAGAACCGTTACAGCCTGTCGCCATTTTAAGCATTTACGCAATACTAATAAAAGCGTGTATTAAAGAACAAACATTTTAAAAAATTACTGTATTTTTTAAAAACTCTAACGCCTATTATGAACGCGAATTTAGAGCCACTCAAAAGGGCAAAAAAACGGACTTTTCAAGGTGCTGTCACATATAAAATAAAGACTGAATTACTCGTCGCTAAAAGTTGTAGGCCTATTGGAAAAATCTTTGAAACTATGCACAATGCACCCGTTTAATGCTCTGTACTGCGAATAGAGATAAAATGGCTCTCTGCACGCTAGCTGCAGTCGCTCTTATTGCTCCACTGTCGAGCAAGGTACGAGCATAAAACAAAAACATTATCAGCCCACGTGCCGCAAGCGGCGACGGGACTGTTGTGTTTGCGTCATAGGCCGTTCAGGGGTGTTAGATGGTAACTCAAAAATCCTGGTACTGACACCACAAAATAGCTCGTACTTTAAACGAAAACCTGGTACATGGTAAAAAAATTTGCAAATGCTTACACGCTCGAAAAATATAAAGTATTAAAACATGTCTTAAGTATTTTACGAGAAAAAAGACGTATTGAAAATATTCAAAGAATACTTCTAGTTCACAAAAAATCACAGGTTCACGTCTACCATTGTGTTAGCTAAAGAGAACGCAAGTAAGTGTTACGAACGCCCAACAGGCGACGGTTTGCACTCGTGGCAAAGCTTGGATAATGCAACTATATGCTCAGATTCAAGCTCAAAATTCAGGAGAAGTTGTGTCATACAAAAAAAATACCCTTTGTGTAGAAAGCTTCTGCTGAAAATATGATTTAATTATGCATTTTAATACAATTGAATGCAATATTATGAAATCCTGGTACTTTAGCGTACCAGGACGAAAGTATCCTGGTACATGGTACCGCACTCTGAAAACTGGTATACGTACCAGGATCCTGGTACGTACAACACCCCTGCGGCCGTTTTTACTCCGCTGCACTTTCATAGCCACATGACGAGTGATCAATAATACAACGGTAGTTGTAAAGGTCAAGCCGAGCTCACTACAGCTAGAGAAAAAAAGATAAGATAATGCTGGATTTTTTCTTTTACGGACTGCTGGTCCGTTTTTTTTTCCATGCTGTAATGAGGGCGGAAAAATCGTGTCTCTTTAACCACCATCCCCCTGGGCTCTCGGAGACAGGGCACCGTTAGTCATCACGTCTCACACATGCCAGTGCACCCGGCACGTGCTTCAACTATATTCCAGCTGAAGTTTCTAGCATATTTAAACAATTTTGTTTTGTTTCACAGCTGCATATTAATAATTTATGATAACTGCACTATGTTATTGTTTAATGTACGCATAATTATTTTCAATTAATGTTTTACTGTGATCTATTTCACTTTGCTTAGCTTTGATAAATTTTTCAAATATTAATTTTTCCACGGTTCCTGGAAATTATGTCGTTAGATCGCTGATGCCGTTAGATTGGTGGGTTACTGTAATTAATATGACATTAACATTTGAAATTACTATCTTTCACATGTGTTGGGAAGAACTCAATATTTCTGAATGTAAAGAAAACGTCATTAAATATATTGTTGTTTATAGTGGTGCCCGCACCATAACCCTACCTTAAAATTTATTCATTAATTCTTGTAACTTAAGGTAAACCACCAAGGAATCAATAATTAAACTTTAAAAATGGAGCAAAAAATAATCTTAGATTACGTCAATTGTTTCTTTAGTGCATAATTATCTGTGGACCCTGCTCTTTCACAAGCAGCATTTACAATATTGGTAGTATCGCCAATATAAAGCAATGGAGTTTCTTGTGATTGCCTGTTAACGCGACGCGTCGATGTGGGATCAGGATAGCGAACTACGCTGTTGATGTGAGTGAAGGGTGCCAGCAATACTCCCCAGGTACTGCACTTCGAAACTCTTAGGCCTCAGGGTGTGGTTTGTTCGGTGTGTTCGGTATCCCACCCGACGCGTTGATGTGAGTGATTGAGTGGTGAAAGCTCGTGAATGGATTAACACATATGACACTAACTATACAGGGACTACACACTTACTGGATGTTGGCCCCCAGTACACCTGATAACTTACGTTGCTTACACTGGCAATATTAGGTGTCTTGAAATGAGGTAAACAGTATTTCACTTACAGATGATTTATTACGCTTATGTTACACAGTGCCAAAATAATGTCTGAATTACGCACGCAGCGAGGTAAACGTAGTGATGCGTCCCTTGCAGTAACAATAACCCTAAAGCACACGATAATGCACGTGATAGTGAACTTTGCGTAGTGACTACGAACGGCTGGCATATCGCACGTGGTTGGTGAGTGATCAGTTTGGAGCTGGTGTACGAAAGGTGAGTCTACAACACCAGAAGGTGCACCTCCTTAAGCAGCGAGGGGCTGGCGGCCACTATGATGGACCGTCAGGTTCGCTTGGAAGTTGGCGTACAGAGTTGAGTTGCGGTGAGCACGTGCCTTACTAACATGTCACAAGGCAGCCGTTCCCGTGCACGTTGTAGTGTGGTAGGGCTCTACAAGTGATGTTAGCGGTACAGTGCGAAAACTGTGGTGAGGTATGCTAGGCCGGTGGTGGGGTGAATGGCATATAACACGCTGCACACAGAGTGATGCTCTCAACGAGATGAATTGCGTGAAAGCGTGATAATGAAATGAATGTACAACGTACTGCTCACATGTATGCTGAACACAATGGCTGTGTAATAACCTGCACGTGGTTGGTCACAAAAACATGAATTACGCCCTTAAAATGTTACACAAATACAAAATAACCCTAGCAACGCGAGTGCAAAATTATGCTGAATAAAACAATACCAAAACGAACCTCGTATGGTGAAGGATGAGTGCCGATGTCTCCCAATACAAAGTTAAAAAAATACCAAAATGGTCACAATTATTAGGTTAAGCGGATGCGCAATGCAATGGGGAATATCTGGTAATGTGTGCTAAGCAAAGGTGAACCGGTATACTAACGAGACTATGGAAAACTAACAATCAGTAAAACAAAAGATGATGAGCACACGGACAGGCGTCTTACCTCTCCAGAAGACGATGACGAACTGCCACGAGGAAGGCAGCCGCTAGGGGCTCCTTGCCTCGCTACGGGGTTTACACACTTCCGGCACCTCGTGCACGTGAAATATTAATATTAATATTTTATGAAAATGGTACACACTAAATTACATAATAAATTGTGTTACATATTTTGCTGATATTGAATGATGCATTTCTAAATGTCTGCTGAAAACACGAAAGTAAATATACCGAACATGGTAACCCTTGATGGCCTTCGGCACACACTGTACACTACTGTTTGATACACAATACACTTCACACTGAATGATTTGGCATGCATTCAAACTGTGGGATTGCGGAACGATTATGGGAAAGTCTGAGAATACTTTTGGGTGGGTGGAAAAGGACAAACTCACGCCGTTATGGGCTTAACCCATACGCTGGCCCTGCGGCCGGCGTCACTGTAAGTACAGTTTCTGAGGAGAATCACCATTCCTAGCACAAAAGCAGCAAGCAAGTAAGTTCACTTCTTAAAGTTTGTATTGTGTAGTATGTATTTATTTCGAAATTTGTTTTGGAAACGTTTAAAGAGGTATCGGATTGAGGAATACGAACTACGAACATAACAATAATACCCTCGATTGGATAGTGAAAAATTATGTTTGTAAAATATTTTAAATATGTTATGGGCAAAAAAATACATTTTACATAACAATTTTTTTTTGTTAAAATTATGTTTCTTACTGTGGGTACATGGCAGTTTGGGAGTGAAGTACACACAAAAAGTGGCCATTGTTACTGTGCCACAAATACAGTGCTTTATATAATTTTAATCCATTATTACAATACAAAAAAATTGAAAAAGTTCTTGATGACAAGGGGGTGCTGGGGGTGACATAAAAATGATGATGACACTGACTCGGTAGGCGAGTCGGACGGGATGTTGGTAACAAAGTTAAGGGAATGGACTTGCTAGCAAGGAGAGCTAAGATTATGGACAGTGGGGAAAAGGGTACACAGCGGAAACTGTGGGGGGAACTCCTTTGATGATGATCTAAGGGTCGCAGACCGATGACCAGGGGGCAGGCTACATACCAGTGGATTGTTACACCCTCAAATGATAGATACTTCGGAGACTTGTTGGGGCTAGTCTCCATGCCACAACACACTCGTAAAATAGGTACACCACGCATCACTAGGGATGGGGTGAACGAGTACTATGTAAATACAAGATGGGGTAAGTTCTGAGATTAAGTCACCATAAGAAATTAACTGGTATCTGCTGATGGCCAGTGCTAATTGAGCAGGCCTGGAGTGTAAACCCCTCCAGTATGTTGCACGGGAAAACAGCCCCAGACTGACGGTGAACTTACGAGGTAAATTTAAGCCCCTGGATGCGGCGGGCGGCATGGGGGTGAGGAGCCCAGATCAAAACAACAACGAAAACGGTTCCGGTAACTAAAACTTAACTATTGAAACTAAAATGAATGGTGCAAGACTGGTGAAGGACCCGGGGTAGACGAGGTGTCTAACTCCTCGCGGCGTCAAATTTCGACTGAGTCAACATGGCTTAGGGGTTGCCAAGCCAGCTCTGCGAGGAGGGCTGACTTAGCGTGGCACTAAGTACAGTATTTGCCGGCAAATAAGATGAATATTTTTGCATATTTTTGGCCTTCTAAAATTGCTACTCGTCTTATATGAAGGTGCAAAAATTTTTGGCAACCTAAAAATCGCCTGAAAGCTAAGCTGTAGAGTTGTATGATGTTTCAAGGAATTGCCTTCTTCGTCAAAAACGAAAACAAGTGCCCCGTTTTTTTAATGAAATTTTGATGAGCGTCATACATAATAAAGGACACTTCCTCGCAGCGAAATGGCGATCGACGCAGCTGGTGTGCGTGACGAGATACTTTGTCTCGCCAGCCTACAACTCTCGGGCGGAGAAAACGAGGATCTAAGTCCGCTTGCTTTCATCCTTTGTCTCGCAAGCACAAAACTCTTGAGCAGAAAAACGAGGATCTAGGTACCGTACCACACATTCATGTATCTACTGTCTAGTGCTAGGCTGGCAGACAGTAGCGCACAGGAATGCAATGACCTTGCAAGCAGCTGTTGTAGCCCAGAGTTGCCATGTAGCGCGCGGCGTGCCTCAGTCCAGCGTTGCCAAGTCATGTACAGCTGCCGGCTGGCCACGTGCGCCGCCGCCATGCATTTCCTTAGCTCTTGGGCACCCGGAGGGCAGTAGTAGCCAATGTTATTAATTTATGTGTCTACTATGATGTTTATATGACGGTAATAAATGCATTGAAAATATTTAAACTAAATTTTTAAGGTTTCTGGCAAAGGAAAAAAATATTTTTCTGTCGGGAATTTCAAAATTAGTAGTTTACTTTTTTTCAAGATTTTGTACCTTCTAAACCATGACTCGTCTTATATGCGGGGTCATCCTATATGCCGACAAATACGGTAGTTCACATACAAAAACACTTAATGGAACAGATACAAAGACAAAATTGACACTGGAAAAATAGTAAAAACATAACAAAACATTATTATTCCTCAACAATGTCTTATGTTGGATTATTGTTCCATGTTACATCATGTTCTAGCGGAAGGATACAAAGACATATTATAGCTGATGCAACACTTACTAATTAGATAATGGCGATTGAAAAATTAAAGAAAAATGTTAGGACAGTTTAAAAAATGAAGACGATATTATCACATTTGAAAAACGTTGTAATTAAAGGTAATATTTATGATTTACAAAATGCACTGAGTGTAAGCCGTACTAAATGAGTATAGTGCAGCAAAAGGACAAAAGAGAGAGTGTGCTAGGCTAGGGTTCTGAAGCATAGGAAAAAAAGTGGAAAAATGGGGAAAAAACCAGGAAAATGTGTGTTTCTTTTTCCACTGATGTGAAAATGGAAAAAATTATGATTTTTTTTTTTTTCATTAAGGTGAAAAATTATGGAAATTGAAATAAAAAAATGCAATCAAAATAATCTTACAATTTCTAAATTACAAATCTGGATGTTAAATGTAATTACATTAGGGCCTATCTGCTGATACACATAGTACCCTACCAGTACCACGAAAATGAAATAATCAGTAAATGTAACACAAAGTTTGAAAAAAAAATATCACAGTAAATTTGTTACAGTAAAATAAACAATATGCACATGGATTAAAGTGAAATAGTTGTCAAACACATACTCATACACAACTTACACTCTCTGACAGGAAAATAGTTTTGATTACAGTAGAGCTCTGATCTAACAAATTCGGGGATAATGAAAACAACAATTTAACAAAAGAATTTTTAGGAACCTTAAAAAAATAACAAAAAAATTTATTAAATAATTAAGTGACTTTCAAAAAATGGAATATTAATTGTAATGTAAGTCTATTAAAAATACTAGTGCTGGCCACAGTATATTATACTTATTTTTCCATAGTAGATAAGTTTAAACCATCCGTCAAGAAACAAAAAAAAAAAAATTGTTAAAATTCATTGAAAACTTTGGCCGCGGGAGTGACTTTGAGATACAAGCGGGCGCAGCTGAGCACGTGCCTAGTTCCTCATCCTAGCGGCTGGCGAGTAACCACAGCGCGGGGGTGGACAGCACAGGAACTAATTCACAATAGTGCTTCGCATCTCGTTTGAATGTTGCTAATTTATAAAAACTATGTAATTATATTATTTATTCAGATTTTTTACAACAAATTTATTACCATTAACGTAAATAATTTGTTCCTCCGATAGTAAAAAAAACGCTCGAGTGCAAAGTACTTTTAGTGAGCAGACCAATGAGTTTCACGACCACGACTGTCTACAAGCTACAATGGCCGCCGCACATATTTAATTATTTCTTTATTGTTGTCTCGCAAACTTTTAATTCATGTCTTATCACATTTTTTCTGTTACCATTTTTCATGGGAATTTCCTAGAATTTGTTGGTGGAGCGGGCCGGAGAGAGACGGAAAGATTGATGGCTCGGCAGTGTTTGTCATCACTTCTCATGTGTTGATGGCACGCGGGTGGCTTAACTCACCATGCGCACGCTCGCCAAGCGTTTCCACTGGAATTTTTTTTTTTTAAGTTTTTTTCACCTACTTTTTATTCTTACCAAGCTGCAGCTTACCTGTTGACGGAAAATGTGTTTTGTTATTGTTTTGAGCCAACAGACATTTTTAAAATTACCTTAAATTCCGACGAAATATCACTGAGGATTTAACTTTTTTTTTTTTTGGGGGTGAAAAATATGAAGTACGATTTAACGAAACAGAGATTTAGAATAAAGATTTTTGGATCATGTGGCATTTCGTTAAATCGAGGTTCTACTGTACAACAAATATACCCTCCGTAGTTCAAATTCACAAGTAACAAACTAAGATAATTATCAATTATCTTGCTGCTTGCATCAAATGGCTAAGTGGTATAATTTGCTGATGTTTTACGTTTATCAACTTTACGATTTGCAGTTTTTTTTCAGCCACACAATTGACGTGTGGAATTTAACACCGACTGCTGTTTGCCAGGTGTTTAGTTACGACTTATGATGGAGGGGGGGGGGGGGTGTGCGTGTGTGTGTGCGCGTGCACACGCGTGCATGCATGTGTGTGTGTGTGTGTGTGTGTGTGTGTGTGTGAGTGTTTTTTCCTGATTACCAGTAAACAAGTTACTTAAATTAGAGTAATGTGATGCTTCTGTGGTACACCTTATCATAAAACTGTAAAGTTCTCATGTTTGCTTTCTTTACACATTCATATGCCTTGCTAGTAAGCAAACATTCAGAATGAATCAAATAGGCCAGTTCTCCACTTTTCTCCTTATTTTAATTACCTTATTAAGTTACTATATATTATTTAGTCACCACAGGTTTTGTATAATTTAACAATGATTGTAAAGAAATTTTTCCAATTTTCCCGAAAAAATTGGAAAAAAACGTGATGTTTTCCTGTTTTTTTTTTCCTTTCACCAATTCTAGAAACCTATGTTAGGCACACATCATTCTTTAACAGTAATATTACACATTACAGATGTTCATCTTCACATTTTTGCCTACTTTACATATACTACCAGATTGAGGGATACTGATTATCAGATTGTTGGTGGTTTGTACGGCCTATTTTAGAAAACTATACTAAAAAAACCACTTACAGAATTTTATTCATACATGTTTGTGAACAACAAGGAAGGTCTGCATTTCAGAATTTTTTTTAACAAGAAATTTCTTTAACATAATGGATCCTGGGCGGTTTACCTTATGTGATGATTCCAAAAAATATGCCTTAATATTAAATTACATTTAAATCCAATTTTTGGATTGATAAGTCACTTTGTAGATTTGGTCTTCTTTTCTTCTGTTCTGTTCCAATGTAGCTCATTTTAGCTACAGTATCTATATTATTTACTTAGTGGTCCTCCAATGCATTTAAGAATCAATAATCACTAAAAAACTTTTTTTTTTTTTCACTTTTTTAAGATTGTTTAATGTGTCTGGGGTTCAATGAAACTTTTAATTTTAAGTTTTATTTGTTGGTTTACAAACTTTAATATTTCTACAAAATAATAAAACAGTACATATCGTATTTTCTGTAACTGAAACACTGCTAAAAATCCTATCTAAAACTTTGTAATTTAATAGTTGTCAACATCTAAGAAACACTGTGTAAACACATTCAGCCACACTGCAGGATGGTGTGGTGCACTAAGAATGGCAATTTCTCTGTAGTGCATCGAGCAAATAATAAAATTAGTGATGGCCCGATGTCCGATTACCGATATCGGATATCGGCATTATCGGTACATTCACCGTTATCGACAATCGGCAATATAATATCGGTACATCGGTCACGGACATTATCTTGGCTAACTCGCACATTATTCCTTTACTCCTACCATTTGAAGCCGGCAATGTTGACTGAAAACAATATTGATTTGAACTGTTTACAACCAATTCATCATTACTAAAGTACATTTCACAAACTTGACATTAAAATTTGGCAAAACGGTAAAATATAAACAAACATAACAACAGAAAGAGTTAACAAGCCAAAGATTTCTAGCAGCAACTGCTTAAAAACCTTTACCGCAAATCAATTATATTACAAAAGTATAATAATTCTCACTTAAAATACACACAGCGATGCCGTAAAACATAAAAACAGGAAAATGATTTACTTATCGTTAAACAACAAAGTGAAGATCGAAATGCCATTCCTAAATGCAAAAAAAAAGTCACAGAGTATACACTTCTAGATAGCGTGGTCAAGTCTTCGCTGAGACTGCTCTGCTACTCCAGTGCTGCTGCTGTATTCTATGAGTATAAGCTGCCGAATGGCATGTAGCGTAAAGCACAACAGCAGCGCTCTGCTTACAGAACACACCCTGTATACCTCTAGTAAACTACCGTTTTATGTTTCTCTGAGGTTGGCAATCCTTCGGAGGACTTTATTTACAAATGCCGGTGCAGGAAAAAGTTGTTTTGGTTACGTTTGTGAACATTTATGGCGTATTCCAATTACTGCACCCGAATGCTCCCGGTGCGCACCCGACGGGTGCCAAGTGTTCCAATTAACTCCCGTTGGGAGCATTTGGATTTTCGTAGAGTTGCACTCGATGGGTGCGCACCGGGAGCAGTTTTTGCCGCACCATCTCGAGAGACGGTGCGGCAAATGAGTGCAATTATGGCGGCGACCTGTGATTGTGTAAACAAAAGAAAATGTTTTCTGTGGGGGAATTTACGCAATTATATGACTGTTCGGGACTTAAAAAATGCAAAGAAGTTCATGTGATTATTATAATATCTGTGTTTGTTATTAAAATTATAGTAAGGTCAGTAAGATCGAGTTGTCTGCACATTTCTTTACCGATAGATCAAGAAGAAAAATTGTAGTTAAGTAACCTCTCAAATTTCGTAGGATTAAATTTTGGCTGTTTTGGAGAACCTATGGTCAAAGAATTTCGTGTTTCAAGTTATTTGTTGCCATAAATGTTTTGCACTGTTAAGTATGGCGTGTTCCAGTTGTTGGAGCATAAACAATACACACTCGTTGGGGGCAATCACGTGACTATTGCATATTTTCAGCTTTCGGGGCGCACCCCCGGAGCAGTCAATTAGAATATGCCATTAGTAGTACCTAGTACCTACTCCTCAGCCTCAAACTGAAATGTCAGTATTGCAGCAGATTTGTGCAGAAATGATTAAGATGTCAGATGCATCTTGATGCACCAAACGAATTGACTCAGTACTTAACAGAGCCTACTATTCCACTGTTAGATGACACTGCTCTTTTGGAAAGAAATTGTATATTTTCCAAACCTAAAACTGCTTGCTGAAAATAAACTGGCCGTTCCTCCTGTTTCCGTAGCTTCAGAGAGGTTATTTAGCACCTCTAATGGAATTTGCACACACAAAAAAAAAGGAACCACTTCTCACCACAACATGCTCAGTTACAAACAGAACCTAAGTCTTATTTCTTAAACTTAAACCACTATATAAAAATTCCTAATTAACTTCTTTTTAACACAAATTATTGTGTATCTTTTGAAATAGAAGCTATGGAGGTTGACTGTGGCATTTTCAAAGTGTAATGACTGACCACACATATCAAGTTTATATTATCAACACATTTTCAAGCTTGTATTTTATTATACTATTCTAGTGTCTAGTTTTGTATTTTATTAGTTTTTTAAAGCAGCGTTTCACTACTGTTAATGAAGAACAGTAAAAATTCTTATTACTTTTTGACTCAAATTGTTTATCTTTTCAAACAGAAAACAAGATTTCCTACAGATATTTAAAATATCGGTTTTCAGGTATCGGATCGGTAAAATCTTACATATCGGAACCTGCATCGGTATCGGGTTTTTCCAGTATCGGGCCATCACTAAATAAAATATTAAGCATAATAAACAAACATGTCTACGAAAATCCTATACAGATTTGGAAAAAAGCTCATAACTTAAAACAGCTGGACAGATTTTAAATAAATGCAGCTAAAAACCATTCTGATGAAACAATCTTTCAATAATAAAAAGAAGTACAGTAGAATCCCACCATAGCGAACACGGAAATAGCGAAAACACGGTTATAGCAAAGTCTTTTTGAGGAACTGTCAAAAAATTTCAAAAAAATTCCATGAGAAATATTAATTTTATGAGTAGAAACATGTATGGTGAGTCGTGTGAAGAAGGCTTGCAGCGAGATTCGTGAACATGTGAAGCAGGCTTGCAGCGATGTACGTGACATTGTGAAGTGAGTAAGTATTTGTTAGCCGGATGCAACCTTCAATGCCACCTACCCTCCCCTGAGTCAACCTACTGGCACTGTCACGTGAGTCATGCTTCTGCCTGGTCAACTCCCTTCCCTCCCCAAACTCAAGCGCACGTTGTTCTAAAATTAGAATTGCGCCCTTTATTTCCCCCACCTCTTTTCAAACCAGGTAACCGTTGGCTACGTTTCCGTAGTTAATCATTGTGCTTTCAATTGTGTTTAATTTCACATACAGAATTTTTGATGACGATTTTGGATTAAGACTTTAAGTTACGATTTTGGATTTTGATGTATGTACAGTCGAGCCCCGCAACTACAACATCGGCTGCTACAACAACGCAACTGCAACAGTATTCTCAATGCACGCCAAAAAAATTTTTTAAAATTATTTTTATGGAATAAAATGGAAAAAGTTAACATCGCGAACAGGAAAGATTATTTAAAATACTGTATGTTCATTAAAATTTAGCAATAATTTAGAAGCCCGGAATGTTTGCAAATGCAAATCAGCCCGCCGCTCTATCGATTGGGCCCAGACCCTGTGTATGGTTAACAAGAAGAGGGTTGCTCGGATACTCGCACAAATGAGAGAGTTCAATAATGTGTCTCTCCCTCCCTCAACCTGCTTGTATAACATAAAAATCACAGCCAGCTAGCAACATGTGACCGGAGTGGTTGGGGGGGAGGGGGGTATAAAAAGAGGAAGGCTCAGATGCCAGACACACAGTTGTCAGATGCTCCCAAAAAGCTTCCGCTTAGCTCAGATGAGGACACTGCTACATGGAACGAGAAATTGCGTGTTCTGACTGAATAACGGCGGACATATGCTGTTTTTCACAAAGAATAATTGCTGCCGGCTGTGCTGTATCTGTCACACACACACCATGAATACAGAAGAAATGCCTCTGGGAGATACAATAGCACTGTCTCTTTCCCTCACACATGCATCCACACAACAACTCAGGCTTATCTCTGCTTAGCTTGCTACAGTTCATATTTTACTCCGTAGGCCTTCAGCTTTTTGAGATAAGCAGCAAGGACGGCAGATGAGAGGATGCATTGGCGTTACTGTCTCCAGTGTCAGTGCATTTGCTGTTCTGATTCACCTTCATGCTCACACAGCCGGCCGTACGTGTTTTTATCTTTTAATTTAATAGCAATTTCAACTTTTACTGTACACTAATTATAAAATATAATTTAACACACTAAACGTCCCATAAACGTGCGCGAGAAGCAATAAATCCTTGTGGGCTGGCAGTTGCATTGTTAAAGTATCGTACACACCGTCAGGAATAGCGTGGGAACAAGAGTAAGTCACATTTTTTTTTGTCTTGGAACAAGTCTGTTGGGAGAGCTGAAGGGGAAGAAAAAAAATAGTAAACTCCCGATTATCCGTGCACCGATTAACCGGTTTTTGGATTATCCGTGCGGCTTTCTGTAAGTTGAACACTGTAAAAACCAAAAATTTTTGTAAAAAAATTAAAAATCTTTTTGGAACCTAAGAGTGTCAACTCTTGCGCGCACGGATGGATTAACGAGATCGCGCGAGAGTGGATTAACGAAATTTCAACATCATTTCTTCATGTTTCTACAGTGCACCCCATACATACTTTTATTTATTTTGGTGAAAATGTTTTGAAATATATTATTCATAGGTAAAATCATTACTCATTATGGTATTTGAGTTAATTATATATAAATTATATAATTTTTAAATTTTGATATTAACAGATATGCAATTTTCAGATATTCCGTGTTTCCCGATTATCCGTGCGTGGCGCAGCATCAATTAACACGGATAATCGGGAGTTTGCTGTAAGTAAAAAAAAACACGGGTGGTGGGTTGTGTGTGAAAACGAGCATGTCTAGCTTTAGCATCGCTTTTCAACGAATCGTCAATCTAGATTTGGTAGCGCTCACGTAGGTCAGACATGTTTTCTGTCAGCACACTGCCGGAATAAAATCACAAACTTGTGACCTTACGCCAAGTCAATGCATACTTGTGGGTGCACTTCTGTTACCACTAATTGGCTTTGAACTTAACTTCGTGCCGCCGCTAAACACAGTTCACTACTAGTGCGCAGTAATAAAGCAACTACCAATGTTGGCATTGCTTATATTTGCTGGCAAATAACACTAGCATTACCTGCCCAACGGACAAGTGAACAATTACATTCGCCCATCCAAGCTGACTTTTATGTGTCTCGGGCAAGCAAACAAATTGACGTGTGCCACAGTGTGAAAGAGCACACAGAATTATCATCAGAGCATGCATGCTAAAATAAATAAATAAACTGCAACACTTGTCAAACAGATTAAAGTTGGTCTGCAGCGGCCAGCCGTGTAATCATGTTGACTGCCAGCGCGTGCACTCTTGCCACGGCCCTGCACGGGCGAGACACCATTGAGGCGGTCCAGCGATCGATAGCCACACTTAAATGACGCTGCGGAGATTTTGGGCCTTTTGACTTAGTGAATAGTTGCACCCATACTTGTTGGGTATCATTGTAACCAGCGCTTACTTACCTGTTAAAATGAACCTATATTTCCTTAAAATAACATACTACTTTGTAATTAAATAACATTAAAGACAGTCTTAATGCAATTTTTGGGTTTAGGGGTCAGAATCGGTCAATGAAAAGAGAGACGAAAGATAACATTCATACTGGCT
>PNEQ01078983.1:0-13783 GCA_003012365.1 Medauroidea extradentata
TACACACTACATCGAGACAACAAACAAGGCGCAAGTGTTGGTGTCTTAGCCAGCATGAAGCTAACACTGGATGGTACATAGTATATCGATGGTGCAGATGGAAAACATCGTATGTCTATTTTTGTCAGTATTTACATTTTTACACATTGTTCCTCGGCAATAACAAGAATGTCTAATAAAATAGTTTTTTTTTTCAAAGCACATTTTATTGTATTGATATTGATGCAAACTAAAGGGCTGTAAAATTCCTTCCACGCCAGTAAGATTTCATCTCCAGTTTATCCGCCCATTTGAGCTCTTTCCAATTGTGACATACGAGGTTTTGCATCTTCACCATCGATATAAGAAGTGTGCACGTCTCTACACACTACATCGAGACAACAAACAACGCGCAAGTGTTGGTGCTGGCACGCCAAGCAATATTACTCAATGAAACTGCTCTGTTTTAGAAGCATATGTTGGAACATACATTCATTCCAAAGGGGAAAAAATCTATTCCTGGAATCACGGACACAAAAAGATTGCGTCACTGTTATGGTTGGGTCTAATGCGTTGTAACTCTTGCAACATAAACCACTTGCAGTTTATTAATACCCAGAACTCGAAGAATGAAAACGCAAACCGGACAATAAGAAGCAGGAGGATTTACTTAGGAAAGCCGGGAAAAAAAGACACACAAACCATAATAGCGAATTTTTTAAAAATAAGAAATTACGTTTACGGTTTCCACTAATAAATCGACTAGTTAAAATTACGCTACAGTAAAACCTCGTTAATACGAAATGCTATATAAATCAAAGCTGTCACTTGGTCCAGAACATATAGCTAGGATTTTACATGCTGTGTAGTTTGATTAGTTTGAAATTCAATTAATTTGTACCGTAATTCAAAGTTTTTTTCTGGCCCAAACAGGGATCAAGTAAGTCCTAGTAATTCAAGGTAATTTTGATAGAGAAGTCAGTAACATTTACGAAATCTTAGAATAAAGCTGTGGCGTTGTACAACCCTGGCTTTGTTTCCGTTACCGCGCCTGCCCGTGCCCCGCTGATCTTGTGGCTTCCTTGCTGTATGTTGTGTACGGTGCTCGAGTTTGAATATGTGTGTGTGTGTTTGTGTGTGTGCGCGCACGCTTGTGTGTGTGCAAAGATAGAGAGCAAAAGAAGAAAGAAAGGCAGGAATAGCACAGCGTGCGACAGCCTGTGGCTGTGCTGTATCACATGATGATCACACGAGTTCTGTGGAAACGGAACCGGTGACAAAATCGTTTTGTGCTTTCCTCCGGCACTGTGAGCTAGATGCAGTTATGATAAGACACTTGGGCATGTGCCAGAAGACTGGAGTATTTCAGGCCAGGGAGGAGTGGAGTGGAAGTTAGGATGAGGCAGGCAGCTGGTTCATTTTTAGAACTTTTTCACTTCCCTTCCCTCCGCCTAGCTAGTCTAACTGGCAACTCGTGGGAGGAGAGAACGGAACAGATAGCAGTCAAGATCGCAGTGTCTGCTGCCTCCTGCGCTACGTTGCCACATTGTATGCACTGCACTGATGCCAGACAACTGTCTGGCCGGCTGCACTGCCTGTCGCCATGCATCACTCAACATCTTATTGATTAAAATAATATTTAACTGACACTGCATCTGATTTTTTCTTCGAAAAACTACTGGAAAAATAATTTTGCAGTTGCGAAAATGACTTGACGACCATGTTTACACACTTCCATTCGGTAGGAAAGTTGGTCATAATTACCATTTTGGGTGTGTTACATTGTTTATTAAACAAAAATTACATTGACACAACGTCTGATAATCCTTCGATAAACTACTGGAAAATCACTCGGCGTGAAATATTTACAATTATTTTGGGCATATAGGGTGGTCAAACTTACCGTTTTTGGTTATAAATTCTTTTAAGATGTCTGTAAAACTCTCCCTCCTCCTACAGATCCAAAAATATGCATTTATAAATTCTATTTGTCGGTGTAAATATTTGTGGCCTTCAAAAATTGTTACTCGTCTTATATGAAGGTGATAAAAATTTTGGTAACCTAAAAATAGTTTGAAAGTTAAGCTGTAAACTGTGGAGTTGTACGATGTTTCAAGGAATTGCGTTTTCTGTCACAAATCAAAACAAGTGCCCCGTTTTTTTACCTCGCAGTGAAGCGTGCTTCGCTTCACTACAAAATATCAATACAACTGGAGCTTGTGCTTAGACCCTTTGTCTCGCCTGCTCACATTACTCTCTGGCGGAGAAAACGAGGGTCTAGGTACCATACCACACATTCACGTGTCTAGAGTTGGCTGGCTGGCGACAACAGCACACAGGAATGCGATGACTTTGTAAGTAGCTGCTGCAGCCTAGTGTTCCCATGTGGCGTGAAGCGAGCCTTAAGACCAGTGTTGCCAAGTAGCACACTGCGGCCAGCAACAGATGATCTCGTTGGCCACATGTGCCGCCGCCGTGGATTTCCTTGGCTCTTGGGGACTCAGAGGGCAGCAGTGCCCCATGTTAATTGGTTTGTGTGTCTCCTCCGATATTTATATAACGGTAATAAATACAGTACATCAAAAATATTTAAACATAATATTTGTTTCTTGCAAAGGAAATAAATATTTTTTCTGCCTGGAATTTTAAATTTAATAATTTACTAATTTGAAGACTTTGTACCTTCAAAACCATGACTCGTCTTATGTGTGGAGTCATCGTATATGCCGGCAAATACGGCAACTTTCGCATGCTGTGGCAAAGGCAACGCGTGACAAACATCGAGCGCTGGAACAAGGGAAGGGGAAGCACATAGTTGCTGACAACCTATTAGACGTGATCCATGCTAATTGCAGTACAGTTCTCCAGAAGAAAAATGCAGCGTGCAACGACTAAGAAAAATGTTACAAACTATTTTGGTTCAATTATATCAAACTATGTACAGTAAACTCTCGCCAGTCCGTAGTTCCAGAATCCAAGGTCAACGTGTCTTCCCGGAACACAACAAATTGATAAAGACGTGCTCGGACACTGCTCCTGGTATTTGTTAGTGTTGTCTGTTGTGAGAATGGTGCCGGAAAGAAAAAAGAAGCACCCAACGTTAACACTAAAACAAAAGTTCGAGATTTGCAAGAAATTGGAGCGTAGTGTAGCGTCGGCGAGACAACGGTGTACGAGATTAAAAAGAGTAGCGCCAAACTTTAAATGTTTATGTCGAACAGCGAGTCTCAGAAAGAATTTCATGATCGGAAAACACTCCACACTGCCAAACTACAGGATTTGGACAGTACACTGTACAAGTGGTTTTCGTTAAAACTGTAAAAAAAAAGTAGTGGAGATGAAGATAACGATAGTGATGAAGCAGATGTTACGTGGAGTGTGGCGCTGCTGCTTGGGACACGCTAATGAAATTTTCAGAAAGCAAAAAAAAGACTGTTACCCTGTGTCGGAGGTAATGCAATGCCATATATGCATTCTACCTTCCTTCGCAAAAGAAGACAGGCCATCAGACAGACATCCGCACACACATGGTGGGACTATCGACACAGTAACAGAGTGAGACGACTGCTTCAACCTCGTGTGCTGTTAATTGCAATTCTAGAAATAGTAATTAAAGTCTACTTTTTGTGTGTTTCCTTAATTTAATATATGTGCAAGCTATTTGACGTAAAAGTGTATAAATAAATCTGTGCATAAAGTGTTAAGTGTTTATTTTTTCGTGCCTTGTTTAGAATAATCAATGATTGCTGGTAAGTAAAATTGAAGGTATTACTATGTGCTCTGTAGTTTACTTCGCCGGCACATGGGCGGAGAAGGAAATAGTAATCGCTGTTTCTGCTTCTCTGTGACGATGCCAAGTTGTTCTCGACTTGACGGCTCGCAGCTGGCTGCCCGTGCCCAGAACCGGCCGGCCAGTGTTGCTAAACGTGTTTGAGGTGCCGTTTTTTTATAAATTATTTTATTTTAATTTAAAACAGTGTTGGCTTATACAATCCCCGGATTTGTGAGAGTTTACTGTACTATTTTCTTTTTCAATTCGAATGCAGAATAGTTCTGCAAAACTAGCTGTAAAAATGGGCGTACAAAAAACCAAGGCTGTAACAAAAATTAACCTTTTTTTTTTTTTTTTTTTTTTTTTTTTTTTTTTTTTTTTTTTTTTTTTTTTTTTTTGGCTTTAAAATTTGATAACTTTAAGTTATTTAATTTGAAGTATAAAATTTCGGTCCCAAGCACTTCGAATTACGTAACAATGTTTTACTGTAGTTACACAAAATAAGACCATAGCAGTAAAGATATCTGGAAATAAACAAAACTATCAAACATATTAGTGATATCTGTTCTCACTTAGGCTCAAAAAATAATTACGAAAACAATAGGAACAGAGAGGATGGGGAGGCGGGCCATGTAAGGCCTTTAAAGTTAGCACTAGTGGTTTACATGAGTCAACAAGTGTACCAAAAGGCAAGACTACATTAGCAGATGCAAATGCGGCATGCTATCCAAATTCTTGATCTCCCAACAGAAATAATCGAGGACTGAATATTTTCCTGATCAAATATTTGATGTCAACGAAACTGCTCTGTTTTGGAAGCAGATGTACGAACGGATGTTCGTTTCAAAGAAGAAAAATCTGTTCCTGGATTCAAAGTGATAATATCACTGTTTTGATTGATTGTAATGCATTCGGAGAATTGAAGCTTAAACCTCTTTCAGTAGATCATTCCAGAACACGTGGGCATTTTAAAGAATATTGATTCAAGTAAGCTGCCAGTAATCTAAGACCAAGGACAAATGCACTGTTTGGTGATATGGTCCTGTAATAGTTTTGTTCCAGAGATAAATGGATATTTTGCAAATAAAGTATTTGCACTAAATGTGCTGCTTTTCTAGGAAAATGCACCAGGGCACCTAGAAAAATTAGGTAAGACAACTTTCTTCTCAATGCATATGGGTTAGTTAGTGAACATATTATTATATAGCACAAGTATTTATAACTTTTGTTCAACCTGTGTGCAAATTGCTGCCCTGCGTGTCACAGAGCTAATAATTTTGAAAAACACTGTGCTTGTGCGAGGATGTTTAGAATAATCTTTTCATTGTATGTATGTATGTACGTCCTGTTTACTGCCTTCAGGTTCTGCAAACAAACTTGTTACTTCTAAAAACCAAACATTATACAAATTTTTGTTTCTTTTGAAGTTGCATTCGAGAACAGTACAAACGACTGACTTATGAAAAAATTGATTTATGTAATAAACTGAAGAACATAGCCCTTATGTAACTCTGTGCCTTAATGTTTATGAATATTAATATTAGGTATACATTTTGTAACAAACCAGCGCATAGTAGTAAATATCTGTAAGTTGACAAGTATAGTGTGGCCCTTAACAAGACGTCTATGAAACTTAGAGATGGCCAACCTGTATGTTTTACAGTTAAACATCATACTTGTGCCTCTCACAACGCGTCATTTTTTACAGTCATTCTAAACTAGATTTCAAACAGTGTATATTCAAACCATCTGCAGTTAGTAAAAATAAATATTATTTTCTTTTCTTTTTAGAACAATATAAAAACCAACTGAAACACACAAACATTCCAACCAATGAAAAAGTTTACGTAAACAATGCATAGATACAGTGTAAAAATGTCAGTCGACAGTCATATACAACACATTTACAAACATTTGTCGTCAAGAGCGCACAACAGATACAACAATGCTCAAAACATTGAACCCTACTACTGTATGGTAAATTCTCTGAAAGTTTACATATATAACAATAAAGGTTCAGTACGACTTATCAATAGATGTCTCCTTTCAGTTTTGTAAACATTTACTATTCCAGTACATAAATTAACTTTGTGAAGCAGTTTCTTACATTGTCTACCTTCAAGTCCACCTTGTGGCACAAGATACTACGCTGACTGATGCACAATTACAGTTAAATATTTCCTCACAAGGTTGCAATGTATGTTTATTCTGCACTCTTTTTATAAATAGGCCCAAACACTTCCAAACACAAACAGTATAGAGATTCGACACTGCAATTACGTATGTAATACTTTTGTTTGTGAACTTAGATCTTTCATAGAATAACCCGATAAACTGAATAATCAACTTGATCCGTTATTAGATTTGAAATGATTTGTATTTCAAAAAAAAAGTTAAAAAAAAAAAATTCAAATTAGACTGTGTTTTGAGGCATTGTGATGTTCTGACACTCTTTTTTTCTATCATAAGCGCTGGTAGCAAAACTATCAAACGCACACAAATATGTTTCTGACAGGCTCTCATGTTAAAACAAATAAAATTACTGTATTAAAACTCAAGAGAGGAATTAATGTCGTCCGACACAGCAATAACACTTGTTTCAGCCAGAACATTTACTCCTAGACAGTTTAAAATAAAACTACCATCCACACACACACTCGCAGAACTTACAACAGTGCATCAGTTTGTCAACAGCAAACAAGCGACGCACTAACCAGGCACAGGGTACGCATATCAGCGTTCACAGAAACCTCACCAGTGCGAGAGGAACGTCCACTACCGTGGCAAGTAACGAGCTTGCGCGCAGGTCTAGTCGCGCCCCAGCTTTCCTATCTCGTCTGCATCCTCCGCGTCCAGCTCGTAGATCTTCTTGCCTACAAGCACAAGCACACCCACTTCTGACAATCTCTCTCACCTTACATGATACAATCAACCTTACCCGCGGACTTCGTATCCGTGGTTTTCACCAACCACAGTTGTAAAACGAGGGAAAAAAATTATAATACAAAAAGGAAATTCTTAAGAATTTGTATTATTCGCGTGCGCCGCGCAGTGTTTTGCACAAACTACTAGTGCATCACTTGCCGTGCACGAGAGCAGCTAGTCTTGTGTTGTCAGCTCCTGTTATCTGCTTAGTTACGTAATGTGTGGGCAGCGGCGGTTCTTCACTCGCATACATCCTGTTGCTCGCAAACTGCTTACATGCAGAACACACACGTGTATTTAACTACATTGTCTTGTTTGCCAGTTTGCCGCCCGCATGTAGTACACGGCACTGAAGTGCATGTAATGTGTGGAATTATACACGATTTCGTGGCCTGCAGCATAATGTTTCCTAAAAAGAAAGACTGTAGTGATTCTTCTTAATTTGACTGACAAAATAAAAATGCTACATTTCATAAACGACAACATGTCTGTTGCAAAAGTTGGCGGCAGGTACAGGGGGAAAAAAACAACTGTATCATTCGTATGTCACGAAATAAAGCACGCCAAATAAGAACAAGTGTTAATACTGCAACGAAAACAGCAGTAAAAATCACGCCAAGTTAATTTCAGTGTAATCAGTGAAGCATTATTAAAAATGAAACTGCTAACATCCTTAAGTAGGCCACCTGGTGAAGGGTGTGTTTGTATGTGTGAGGAGAGAATATATGAGGCGCTACGAGTGACGTCGACCGGCACATGTATTGTGATATCGCCTCTACGTCCATAGTTGTAAACACACACGCAGTGTTCCCAATGTACTTGTAGACCTCAATTTCATACAAATCCATTTCCATTACATATAACTTGAGAAACAACTGCATGAAAAAGCTGATTTTAGCCAAGTTTGAGGGCTATAAAATATTTCCAGAGTGTGTGGTGTCTTATTGTCATAGTCACAAGTAGTGTGCTGCGTTTTTCCTTTACGTAGATAAGCATAGTAGACACACGTTTACTGGTCTCTGAGAAAAAAACTCCGAACACGCTGCATGCAGTTCGAGCGTCATCCAGGCAACCGCCTTAAGAGAAGTCCTCGACTGATGCATCAACGGCCTTGCAGCATGTCACACGTATTCTTTTTTCCTCGAAACCGATTTATTTATTCATACAGTCAACTACCGATTTAACGACCCTTCCGGTTCCCGGGAATCGGGTCGTTATTAGAATTGAAAAAAATTTTCGGCGATCCTCAACCTCTAAAATGTCGACATTTACCATTTTTTATCATTGAATCGGCGTTCACTCGTCTTTGGCGCAAAAATTATGAGTTTTTTTTATAAAACTATACACATTTACTTCGAAAAGAAAATGCGTAATTTTTAAAAGTATGCCACAGAAGTGGATCTACAACCTTTGTTTACTTGAATATAAATCATAAACGTTGCAGATAACATAAATTCTTGCGCCTGCAATGTCCATTTTTGGATGTCATTTTCAAAAATGCAGCAACAAAGTTTATTGAAATAGTAATACTTTTCAGTAAAGTGAAGTATTTTGAATAAATATATACACTGGAAGCGGATATATGACCTTTCTTTGGCTCAAAATTAAGCAAAAACATCGCCGACAATTTAGATTCTTGCGCCAGCAACGACCTTATTGTAAGTTATTTGCAAGAATACCGCAACAAAGTTTATTGAAATAGTAATATTTTTCAGTACAATTAGGTACTTTGAATAAATGATACTCAGGACGTGCACATACGACCTTTATGTAGTTCAACATCAAGCATGAATTCATGACAATGAAACACAAACATCTTCTGTAACGCAAATTAAGTGCCAGCAATGTCGGCATTTCGAAACTACAGTAGAGCCCAAATTTAACGAACTCGAGAATAACGAAAACAGCGATTTAACGAAAGGATTTTTCGGAACTATGAAAAATAACTAAAAACGTATGAAATAACTAAGTATATTTGATAAAATAAAATATAAAGTGCAGTGTAAGTCTTT
Organism: Medauroidea extradentata; assembly: GCA_003012365.1. Classification (NCBI taxonomy): domain Eukaryota; kingdom Metazoa; phylum Arthropoda; class Insecta; order Phasmatodea; family Phasmatidae; genus Medauroidea; species Medauroidea extradentata. The sequence goes on from PNEQ01078983.1 coordinate 8,689, forward strand.
TAAAAATACGTTTACTGGCCGCAGTATAATCATTTTTCTCCATAGATAGTGTTAAACCATCCGTCAAGAAACAAAAAAAAAATCGTTAAAATTGATTTAAAACTTCGGCCGTGGGAGCGATTTTGAGCTGAGAGCGTGCGGCCGAGCAAGCGATTCTGTGTTGCGTAACAAATGTGCGCCTAGATCCTCACCCGGGCGGCTGGTGCGTGAATGAGCATCTAGATACCCAGTCCACACAGCACCGCAGCGGACAGCACGGGTACTAATACAAAGGTAGTCCTTCGCATCTCCGTCAGAATGCGCTACCGTGGACCGTGCTTTACCACCCAACTCTTTTGCCGATAGAATGCAGTGGTGCCCAGCGTAATTATTTTCTGACACGTACCGTGATAAAACCATCGTATCTATAAAAAGAAATACGTTATTATGTATGTTATTTGTGCAAACTTTTTACAACAAATTCACTAACATAAATAATATGTTTCGCCAAACGCTCGAGTGCAAAATATTTTTAGGCGGGCAGCAACCAGTTTGTTTCACGAGCGCGGCGCCCTGTAAGTTACAATGGCCGTCGCAGCGCGTATTTATTAATTTACTGTTATCTTGCAGACTTTTACATCAGTTTCCATGGCTTTTTTTTAAATGAAAATTTCCTAAAATTTCTTGGTGGTGCGGAAGAGAGACGTAAAGAAAGACGACTCGGCTGTGTTTATTGTCACTTCTCATGTGTTGATGTGCGCGAGCGGGCGGCCTAACCCACCGGGCGTGCGCTCGGCTTGACGAGTGTTCCACTGGCAGTTTTTAAAATTCTTTTCGTCAATTTTTTTCTTTTATGGCCGCGGCTTACCTATTGATGGTAACTGCAGTATGTTGTTGTGGGCTATCATACTTTCTAACAATTACCTCCATTTCCGACGAAAAATTCCCGAGGATTTAACATTTTTTTTGTTGGGGGAGGGGGGGGGGGAATTTAAAGTTGGATTTAACGAAACATTGATTTAGAGTAAACATTTTCGGGTCCCGTGGCATTTCGTTAAATCTGGGTTATACTGTATTTACAAGGTACCATCACAATGTTGTTGATTGAAGTAGTAAACATATTTCATTAGGATGAATACGCACAAACTTTGCCGTCAACGGTAATTCTAGTTGGCACAACATACGTTATGATGAAGCTGTCTGCCTCCTGGGACCTCGTCTCGGCAGCGAGGGACCACACACACGTGCGCAAGGTCCTATCTGGAAACTGGTTAGTTCAAAAACAACGTACACGACGTGTCTACTGCGTCACATGTGCCACTTTTGACCACTACCTAGTCACAGCTCTTTCACTTCTCTCACTCGGCCGGCCGTGTGAAAATAATCTGCTCATATAATGATTCTACTCTCTGCACGAGTTATTTAAACACATCACCAATTTGCAAGGAAAGGGACTTGATACTCAGTTTCAATTTTTCCAACATCAGTACTCAATTACTCATCATCCCGTTGATCATTGTTAATAAACTTGGATAACACATTCACAGAACAACTTTAAACCTACACAATGCTGTTTCTTATTTTCTTTCCACTGACGTATACAAGTGTATCCACTGCTGTTATTTGTGGTCGAGCCGATTGCGTGTACGTGCGTGTGGGCGCAAGCGAACGTGTCGGCTAATGACTCACACCAGACGTGCTGTTATCAAGTGTCCTACTACTGGATGCCATGCATATCTGAGACATGCCCCTAACGTTTGGTAGTGTCAATATGAACTGTCCTGCTTTCACTTGTTAAAATAATAATGATTTACGTATAAACATTGCTGTGTATACATCATTAAATGACATTATGGTAATTACATTTAATAGATTTTAGTTAACAAAAATGGAAAACGTAATAAATCTTAAATAAATACGACGTATAATCGTAATATCACTGGCACAAAAACAGACTATCGTATCCAAAGGCACAAGAAATTAGTGGCAAAAAAGTAACGGTGCACACATGACGAAAAAGTGGTGAGCGAAATGCCTTATTGGAGTGGTTGGCCCGTGGAGGGGAGGAGGCGGACGGGTCGTGGGCCGGCCGGGGGATGGGAAGGGGCATTTGAGCAGGCTGGTTGGACATCGCGTCGTGCAGGAGGAAGGAGCAGCAACATATATTTTAAGAACAAACACACAGTGTGTGGCAGTACAGTTTTCGATAAATAACTGCAACCATTTGCGGCCATAATAAATGTAACACCGTTTTCTGCTACCGTATTTTCTTTCAATTAAATTCTTTTAAGCTACAGTTTTTTTTCCCCTCCCATGGTTCCTGGAAAAAGGGTCGTTACTTCGAGAGGGTCGTTATTCCCGGTGTCGTATAATCGAGAGTTGACTGTATTATGCTTGTCTATGAAAAAAACACACACTCTGCTTCTATGTTTTCAAACATTCGGCATGATTGTTAGAAACATGATTTCCCGGCCTATCCAAAGTTACTAAAAACTAATTTTCTAAACTGCTGTAACTTTGAAAATGTTACCTGAATTTGTAAAGTGCAAAGTGAGAGACATGCGTTGGTCTTTACTTCATACTATTCAAAAATAAAATGTGGCCACCGATTTAAGTCCCGCAGGAAAAAAACTACAAAGAAAACCTTGCACGCCAGTTTGGCGCGCTGCGAATAGATGCGATAAGCTTCTCGTCAAGTGTGGTACACTGGTATCGCTACGTTGTTCCCACGCGTGAAAGGTGGAAATTAAGACACTCCATTTAAGACTACACGGTCAAAATATTTTATATATTTAATCCTATTCTTTTCTGTAATTTATATGCACGTCATACAAGCAAAAAATATTTACAGACAATTGCAAAATATTCACGCCTATGTAGTCGCAATTATGCTTGTTCCACTGTTATTTTATATGTTTGGTTGACACAGACAAAGTAAGCATTACACGCATGGAATAATGTTATCAACTCTTGTGGAAACACTCCCTCTCCGCCCAACGCACGACCTTGGCAGTGTAGCAGCGTAGGAGGGTGGAGAGATAGCGCGGTGCATCAGGCTGTGCTGTGTTGCGACGTCAGCAGTGGCCGACCACCTGGCCTTGCCGTGCGCTGCTGCCAAGTCTTCATGTCCTCACAGTGTGGCTGCCACTGTATCTAACATGTGCCGCATTGCACACATGACGTAGAATCTTTATGATTAAATGTTGAGGGACACTTTATGAACGTATTAAAGATCTGTACCTCACACAAATATATGTAGTAGTACAGGCCTGCCGTTTTAACGGATTTTATCCGTTTTAACATATATTTAAAGGTTAAAACGGACAGACGGATAGTGTTAGATATTCACGGATATTTCTAACATATGTGTTTAGCAACAATTGACACAAAAATTAGCGACGCACATGAATGGATTAACGAGATTCCATAATCTTTTTCATGCTTAATTTAAACCTACAAATCTTTCCCTTTATTTTCGCAGAAAAGGTCATGCTATATACAAGCAAATATACGTAAATTTGTGTTTTATTTTATGCCAAAATAAATAAAAAAAGAACATTTTTAAAACCCTTCATATGGCTGCACCCCATATTTTGTGCCAAAATTTTTGGTGAAAACATGCGGCGATTATGTTAATAAATACGTGTATTTAATTTTTATGTGCGGCGCCATGATACAAGCAAACTACGTCTCATTCGAAGCCATAATTTAACTTACCGTATTTGCTGGCATATAAGACAATTTTTACATATTTTTGGCCCTCAAAAATTGCTGCTCGTCTTATATGAGGGTGCAAAAATTTTTGGTAGCCAAAAATCGTTTGAAAGCTAAGCTGTAAGCTGTGGAATTGTATGATGTTTCAAGGAATTGCATTTTTCGTCACAAATGAAAACGAGTCACCCGTTTATTTTAATAAAATTTACGGTACGAGATTTTGATGAGCGTCATTCATAATAAAGGACACTTCCTCGCAGCGAAGCGGCGATCGATGCGAGCGCGTGCCGAGATACTTTGTCTCGCCAGCCTACAACTCTCGGACGGAGAAAACAAGGATCTAGGTCCGCATGCTTTCATCCTTTGTCTCGCAAGCACAAGACTCGGGCGGAAAAAACGAGGATCTAGATACCGTACCACACATTTACGTGTCTACCGTCTAGCGCTAGGCTGGCGGACAACACCGCAGAGGAATGTGATGACTGCAAGCAGCTGTTGCCCGGCGTTGCCATGTAGTGCGCAACGTGCCTTAGGCCGGTGTTGCCAAGTCGCGCGCAACTGCCGGCAAATGAAGATATCGCCGGCTGCCGCCGCGCATTTCCTTGGCTCTCGGGTGCGCGGAGGGCGGTAGTAGCCAATGTTATTTGTTTATTTGTCTATTATGATGTTTAAATGCCGGTAATAAATGCATTAAAAAAATATAAACTAAGTTTTTAATGTTTCAGGCAAAGGAAAAAAAAATATTTTTCTGTCGGGAATTTCAAAATTAGTAATTTACTTTTTTTCAAGATTTTGTACCTACAAAACCATGACTCGTCTCATATGCGGGGTCGTACTATATGCCGGCAAATACGGTATGCAGATATATTAATTTTTCAACAATAAGTAGTCAGTTGAACATGTTCGCATTCATTCTATAAATTTTTCCAAATAGGAAAATGAGTGGAAAGTTTCACTGCTACTTTACTGAAACAGATTAGAAAATAGTTCAGTCTGTAAAAAACATTAACAGTAAATGGTTTCCTGTATAACATCTCAAGTTTTCACAATACTATAATAATTTACTATGCATATTAATTTCACTATCAAAATTCTACAGCAAGAATCTTCTAAAAAAACTTCGGAAGAGTTTGTAGACGTATGTTTGAATTATTATAGGATTTTACAGGATTTTTAAATGCTAATTACAGGATTTTGGAAATTAACTTGGTGGCAGCCCTGTTCTATATTGTGGCTGCAACTTGTTAACTTAGGTCTAATAAACAGGACAGTAAATTGAGTTAGGTTACATCCTTATATATGTTTATTTTTCAAAAACATTGTTTCAGTTTGATGGATATTTGTTAGTTTTTAGGGAAATAAAGTGATAGACATTTTTGCAACAATAAAATTACTCAATTTT
>PNEQ01078986.1:0-12708 GCA_003012365.1 Medauroidea extradentata
TTAATACAGGTCCCAGGGAGCTCCTAGGGATGTCCTGGGGATGCATTTAATGCAGATCCCAGAGAGCTCCTGAGGATGTCTTGGGGATGTGTTTATTACAGATCCCAGGGAGCTCCTAGGGATGTCCCAGGGATGTGTATGCCAGACATCCTGGGGATGTCCGTAGGTAGTACTTTTCCATGAACTTTTCCTACATAAAGAGGACTTGAAATTAACTTCCCTAGGACGTCCTAGGGACGACAGTTCCCACATCCTACGGACGTCCTCAGAATGTCTGTGTGCTGGTAGGGTCATTTTCAAACCATTCAGTTCAATATTCCTAACACATAATGTAATGCCTACAAATTAAAAAATAAATTAAATACTGTTTAAATCATTTATTTTATTGATGCATTCAGTGGTCCACTGTAACATTCTTATCACATAAATGTTGTTTCCTAGTTGACACTCACTGGACTACATACAGTACCTAGTATTACTGCACACACCTTGCGAGTACAGCTGTCTATCTGGCGAGTGTAGCTACGGTAATTTTTTCAGTTTGTGACGGTCACAAAATAACAGGTAAGTGCAATACTGCTGCAAGGGAAATTTGAAAACTTCTGATCAATGTTTGGCAAATTTTTTTAATGATGACAATTTGTTGCAGATTTCTTAGTTTCAACTTTGTACCTTCCATACATGTAGATGAAAAAGTTATAAAAGAAATTCTATTTTTGCAGCTTTGTAGAGAATTGTAGAGTGTGTGTGGAGGAAAACTAATAGGGTAAACAGTCTATTCTTTGGAAGTATTTGATGTATTGGATTTGACTGGTTGAGTTGGTAACAGTGAACAGACAATATATGTACCTACGGATGTGCTGCAAAGTGGGCACTGAACTGTGAGATAAAGAAAAAACTGTACTGTAATAGGGTGAATAGAAACAACTTAAGAGCAAAATATTAGGTCATGAAGAGAACTTAAAGTGTAGCAAGATTTTATTTGAGAAAAAAGTGTAAGCTAGGAACTTGTTTTTAATTTTGTTCCTATTCACCCAGTTTTACGGTACTGCATTATGGTACAGCCAATGCGTGAACATGTGGCAGCAGAGTGTGATCTGTACGTTGAAGTGGAAGTGCAATGAAGCTCAGCAAATTATTGAATGGTATGTGTAGTACGTAGGGGCAGGGTAGAGAGCAAGGTAACTACACACTATCTGTAATGATGAAGGAACTGGAACGGAGTGCATTGAGAAATAAAAAACAGTTGAGGATGTAAACAGTTAGCAGGTTTGTTAAAGGATCTGGTTCATGCAGTTGATGAGGAGAAGCAGGCGTAGCTGGAGCTAGAGAAGGGCAGTGGGGTGGGTGATGAATAAATGGAAGAAGCAGGATCAGTCTGGTGAGGAGGAAAGGAATTTTAGACCTAGGGTTATAAACGGGGAGGGAAGATGGGGCAGTTTGGCCTGCACACTAAGGGAAAATGTAGCAAAAGTAGAACATTCAGAGGGTGTGAAGAATGGAGAGGGGTTGACAGTTAATGCTGGTGAGGGAGTGGAATACACTGTGGGAAGAGTTTATTGCTGTGAAGGAGGTTGGAAGGTTTATGAGGAGACTGGAGGATTGGTGCTGTGCGGATGGGGAGTAGTCTGATCACCACCGGGCTTTAGCACAATTGCGAGTGTAAAATGTATAATAATAATTATTATTATGAATGGAGATGGATGGACAGGGTTAGTTGTTACCTGACTAAGAGTGGGTATAAGGAGAAGGGAATCAACAGTGAGAAGATTGAAAGTCTTTTGAGGAGAACGTAGCAGTGTAGGCTTATAGAGTACAGTATATTGTAGTTTATTACATCTATCAGATCTTTTTGTGTACATCTTTGAATAAAGATATTGGTTTTTTATTTATTTAGTTTTATTGGCCTCCTCATATTTCCAGTGTATACCAGAATTGAATGTTTAATAGTGTGAATTTATGGTTGAAAAGGGCTGGAAATTTTAGGAATAGTGTTTTATAGGGCCAGGTAAGAGTAATCTCGCCACTGACCGTTTGCATTTATTTTTTTATGGAATATAAATTTTAAGGACCTGGGAGCTGGGAAGTAAGTGACAGGGTCAGATGAACTTGCCACTGGGTGGCCACCGAATTGTATTTGATGTTTTCATTAGTTATCTTGTTCAATTTCTCTTCCCAATTCCATATTTGGCTGAATTATGCATGTGTGTTATTGCTTTATGCTGTCACCTGTACTTAACTAAGAAGCATTAAGTTGGCAGTAACATTTAAATTACTGGTGAGCAAAAAGACAGTTTCTGATATTAGGCCTTAGAGTTCAAGATTTTTTTACAGGAAAAGTAGGCGAACGTTTATTTTGCACGAATAAATAGAGTTGTACAAAAGTAAACAGACCAATCCACAACATTCTTAACATTGCTTTAATAACTTCAGTAGAGACATTGCACACCTCCGACACTATTAAAATACGCCGCAAACGATTAAGGAGACGATACACACAATGCTCACGAACATTACGAGTGTACTGATTAACATTCCCAGAGCATGTTTACAAATTAAAACTACGAGTGTCTCGCACAGACGCCGAATGTATTTAATCGAACTTATAATTGTGTGCATGATGCCGAAAGTATTGCTTGTTTCCTGTAGTTTCTTGCTGACATGTTACACATCGTAATAATTACATGAACTTATATCGAGGAACAGAAATTAATTTAACACGAGTCAATAAATCGTCGCCATTACACATGGTACCATCAACAAGATGAATTCTGGGCAATATCTGCATTGTCCGCATACATAAAAGTCGGGATAAGCTCAACTTTTTTCTGTACAGCTCCTCCGGAAAAAATCAAGCCTTCAGATTGGCTGTTCGGTTTCTGGATAGTCCGGATCTGCATGAACTGTGAACGTGTGAATCCGACATAAAGAGCGATCAGGTACGTGCAACGAGTTATATAGTAAACATAGAGGGGCGGAAACGCTTCCAAAGTGAAGTCCAATTGAATGGTGGTTTTGACCCAAGAAAACATGGCGAACAGCAGTGTGGCCAACATTATGTTGAAAATCCGTCATATATTCGCATACAATCCGTTACTTTATAGCTCCACTATATTCCCGCTAAACACAGGAAAAAATTCCAATAATTATTGTAATATAATAATAAAGGTGCAGTGAAGAGCTGCTAGGCAAGTCACAAATAAGTGGGTGACACAGGGTGAGAGAGAAGAGTATTTCAGACCATCAGTAATGGTGAGAGGACTGGGGTGGGGCACACTGCAGGAGAGGAGGAGAGTGGAGCGGCTGGTAAGGATGTTTAAGGTGGTGAGGAGGGGTGGATGGGCACAACAGGGTGACAAGATACAAACAGGTATATTCAGGGGAAGGGGTGATCATGAGTGGAAGATACAGAGGGCGGGGAAGAGGACAGAGAGAGGAAAAAACACTATGATGGTGAGAACGGTGGAGGATTGGAATGAATTGGCGAGGGATGTGGTTGAGGTGACGGGAGCGAAGGAGTTTAGGGAAAGGTTGATGGGGTCGGAAAATTACGAAGAGGTAGGTTAATCAAATCCTTGCCACAGGGCTGGGGCCCAATTACAAGAAGAAAATTAAAAAAAAAAGCATTACTGTAATGTTTAAATTAGCATAATTTCTGCCGATTAAATATTGCTTTTGGGAGGTACAGTGCAAAATTTGCTCCTGCGCTGCATTATTATGGTATTAAATATGCACATATACAGAAGCAAGTGGTCACATGACGGCGCAAAGGGCCTGGAAATCTGTGACTAGCAAATGGCTCGACGCAGGTCCATCTGCGCCGTTCGCGCATGCGCATTGGCCAATTTTCGTGAAAGTGAATTAACATAAAAGTTGGATATCTTTATCTGTATCTAGTCTTCAATGGATGTTAATTATTTACGTTTTAGTGCACACATTTAAGATTTTAATAATAATGAAATACAGTAAAAGTTAGAAATTGAAATATGTTTTACTATTAAAGCAATTAAAAATGAACAACGATTCATTATCCTTTTTGCAGAATATGTTTTGAGGGCATTATTCCGTGGCACACGACAAGAAAAGTATCTGTTAGCTGACGAGTTTATTGTACTTTCAAAACATTTATGCAAATGATAATGTATATATAAATGCAAGTACTAGTTTCGCTTATTGCAGTGAACAGTGAAAATACCTCTCTATTTTCCTTGCTTGAATAGAATATTTCAACATCACAACTTTCTCGCCGACTTGTTTCCACATTACACGTGCTTTATATTTAAGAGTAATTTTGTTAGGATTCTCTTTATTTCATAAATTGGAAGGAAAAACATTTTAGTTTTAAGTCTTCCATGAGACTGTTGTTGCAGTACACACATATCACGCCTACCTCAGTGAACATTGAACTCGCAATCATTTAGGCCTACTTAGGGCCACTTTTACAACTCCTTGTTAAAGTTCCTGTTAGTTTTTAACGAACACTTTAACAGCAAAGTTGTTGTAAACATATTTTACAAGTGCATGTTATCGCTGAAGTTCACGTTAAAGTGATCGTTAAACTAACAGGTACTCAGGGTAGTGGTTAGCTGGCTAACATAAGGATCTCGCGGTGGCCACCATATTGTATAGATTTGTTTACTGTCGATTAAGGTTAGGGAGCAAAGCAGAACTCCCCAAAATATGTACATTTGTTGGGTTACTATTACAAATATGGTTTAAAATTGACTACGAAAGGTTTCTATAATTTTCTGATGAGACGATAAGAAAAATGTCTTGGAGCGACCAGGCTAGAAGTAGCGTACTACAAAGACGAATTTTCAGCATGCTTCGCCTGAGAGAAGAATAGTCTGGGTTTCTTTTGGAACAGTAAGTATATTTATCAATAACATTATACTTGATTGTACATATATTTGTTGATGTGAAAAGTAATGTAGAACAGGCTTTGCATATAATGACAAAGTGGCAAATGCCCGACCTTTAATAACATAACACGACTGCAGTGTTTTTAAAATATGCCTCTTGATGAGCTATTAATTACTAACTAATAATTAGTAAGGACTAATATTAATTAATACTGGTTTAATCTTCTTTGTACCGCGTAGTTATCTCTGGCGACCCTGTGTTTTTAGACTGCACAGTGTCAGAGTAGGCAATACAATTTTCTCCGACATTGTAAACAATAAATACAGTCGTCCACAGCCTAATCGTATCCTAACACTTAATAAATATTTTTCAACTGATATAAATAACATGTTTCAATACATTCAAATGTAACAGTATTTATAGCCCTGAAAATTGTAGAAATAACAACTCTGTTTTCTGGGATAATATTATTAACAGATATATATGTAACTTTTCTTTCACCATTTAGATACACAAGGGAACTGAGGCCAGCCCTACTAATTTCTGTGATATTGAAGGAATTGGGGTAGAACTTGCTGAAGGAGAGGAGAGGAAAGGTTGTCAGTAGTAACAACAATTTGCAATTGGGACACCTGCCCGGTAGCAAACTATAACCGCCTCCTTTATACCCTACCAATTTCCTACTAAACCTTCCAACCACCCACATTATCACCAACTCTTACGTAAATTCCACTCCCTCGCTGATCTAAGCATCGGCTGCCTACCTCGCTCAGGATATATAAGGTGGTGAATGGTGAGGGAGCCTGGGGTAAGTTAGGTCTGTAAACCAAAGCAAAGTATAGAGTAAGAGGGATTAATAGTGAGAGTATTCAGATTATGAGGGGCAGAACAGGGTAGGCAAACAAAGCTTACAAGGTAGGTGAGGGAGTAGAATTTACTTTAATGAAATAGTTGGTGACTGTGGGTTGGAAAGTTTAAGAGGGTATTAGTAGGTGAGTGAGGAGTAGGTTACATGCCTCAGAACAGACGAGCATTATTCTAGTTTTGTAGTGGGTGTACCTAATAAACTAATGAACTTAATTAAAATTAATGCTGTTAGGACTATGCTGTGGTTTTTGTTTTGTTGTTTACATTTTTCCTGTATCTTATGACATTTAATCATTATTTACGTAATAGCATACTACTTAGTTTAATATAATAATAACATTATTTTACTTTCATTCAAGAAACCAGCCTGGTATGGAACAGGGTGAGCCTAAATATGATTGTGATACCATAGAAAGCATTTTGGACATGAGCCAATTATGATTGGGTCACATATCAAATGTGCAGATTCTCCCAACGGCAGGCCTAAGTACTATAATAATTACCTATGACTTGCAAATTGTGTAAACCTTTCACTCACTTTCCCACCCTTCACAAATACCTTTTTGTAATTGCATTGTATATTAGCCAATCCTGACCACTGATTCATAATTTTCCTTAATTTTAAAGTAACAGAGATATTTTTGAGAGAGTAAAAATCACCTAAGTTAATGCTTGTATTCAAGATACAGTATTGTATTAATGTGACAATATAAAAATCTAAAAAAAAATAGGCCTACACATTATCTGTCTTGTTTAGTTCACAATCACACAAATTTTGCTGTAGGCAATAAAATAAAATCTGCTGATAATTTTGGCACTTGCATCTCCGTGGGCAGAAATCGTAACAATAATGATCTGTAGTTGTCAAATTATTACTTAAGTTATAACCTAATTTTGAATAAGGCCTAGATTTTAGGTGCAGTTACTTTGTAAGAGTTGGTCAATATAGCTTCAGGATTATATAACTGGTTACTAGTAGACACATAAGTCAACTTCAGCAAACTTGTTGATATTCAGCAATCCTGCGAAACATGTGTAAGCTATGCATTACTGCATCATAATTTTGTCCCTGGCAAATGTACTTTTCCTTAATACTAATTTGTAGTTCAGAAGTAAGGTTGAGACGAACAAGCGAGAGAGAAATATCACTAATATACGTAGAAAACCCTAAGTTAAAGGTTTTCTAATGTACCAGTAATGGGTAGTGTTATTAGAATAATTATTTAAGTTTAATGTATGCCTAATGTTTTAGGCACAGAAATGGATTGCTGCAAGAGGGCCAGGTGTTTCCAACTGAAAAATCGTAAGTATTAGGAGAAGATTCAAAGAAGCAGTTAAAGGGCAGTGTGTGCTTCTTAGTGATTGTGGTTTACGAGGTAAGTTCATTATTATTGACACCTATAAATAACACACATTACCGTAGCCAACAATTCTATTATAAATCTTGCATACAGATTAGAAATGTTATTGAGCAAGTAAATTGAATGCAGTTTTAAATATCATTCAACATTTTTGGAAACTTGACATGTATCAACCAGTGTACACAAGATGTATGGAAACTTGGCAGTATTGTCGAAAATTTTGCCAATCCATGTATCCTTCAGTTCCGCTGGCTGATAATTTTGGTGGATTCAGTTTACAAGGACTGGAAAATCAATTTGTGACTTAATGAACGCAGCCTATAGTAAGTAAACGAGCAAAGGAAGATTTTTTAGCCTCTTTTAGCAGCACACGTGAGTGCTTTAATATTATTTGCAAAATGGGAAGAATTTGTTTTTGGAAGTAGTCAAGGTACAGCAAAGAATTTGTGTGAGTTACAACTTTTTTTTCCAAATTTCAAATAGTACAAAGAATTATAAACTAATGTGTCCAGAAAGTTACTCCATCTGTGTCAATTGGTGTAGAACGATACATCATCACCTGTGAATGTTGCCATGAGTTTCCGAAAATGCTGAATGTTGCTCCAATGGAGGTGACAGAGTTTTCATGCAAGAGGGTACAATTTAATTAGTTAAATTTGATCATTCCTTTGAATTTCTTAATTTGTGATGTGTACTGTACCATGGTTATGCAGATAAACTAGGCTTTTATTTCATGCTGTCTAATTATAGCATTGTGAAGTGAATAAAGTATTGCACCCAGTATTGACTTATGTGGTTTTAACTGTAATAACTGCTTCTTTACCTGTCGTACCAGGTCACTTACCTTGGATATCAACCCAATCTTGCCCCTCAATAGTGTCATCCACCCCCGGCCCTTTCAGAAGAAGAGAGCATCGATAGTAATTTATGGAGTTGTTGTTCAGCACTGTGACGAGAATGACATTGTGCCGAGTGCCATTAGAGACTGTTTTATTTCTTTGTACTGTACGTAATGTTTCGTCACTTTCGTTCAAGCTGATGAATCATGTGATACCTGCGTAGTCAGGGTACGCATATCTATCTGTGTGGTAGGAGCTGGCCTTTGTATAGGTCCTATGGAAAGGGTCATGAGACACAACCCTTGAATAGTGTTCTCAGGTGTTTTCCGTTAGAGTCTGCCCGCACCTAAGTCCTCAGCAGCATTAACATTGCCTGATCGTCTCAATGGAGGAAGGAGAGGCACGCCATCGAACCATCAAGACCTGATATGGGCGAGTTAATACATGTTTTTAGAATTTATAAACCGTTTTTGATCACTCCAACCCTAAAATTTCAAAATTTATGATCTATTCATGGAACTTCAGTTGTCTCTGAAACAGACTTCTTCCAAGAAGTACCCCACCTAAATGTGGCATAGCACAGCACAAATTTCAACACTGATTAGAGTGATTCTGAATATTTCGTATGAATAAATTATTTCTTTTAAAGGTGTTGGAGGGCACAACTACCTTCATTTGACTTGGTATATATGGCATAAACATACTAGATAGCCGCTAAAATTTTCTAGAATACACAATATCTGTGTTAATTGTAATACTTGTTCGTTGAGGTAACAGTTTATTTAAATAGGCACATTCTGAATTATATGATACTCTGGAAGAGCAGCTACAATCTGTATTAACTTAACTAAAATACATGACTGACTCTTTCACTGGTAATTCAAGGTTATAAAAATCCAAGCTCAGCAACTTCCAAGACAACTGTTAAGCTTTCCAGTTGACTGTCTCTCAAGACCTGATCTGTTATCTTCAGCTGATAAAGTATCATTAATGCCTTTTCCGTTCATTTCAAAGTTTTGATTTCCTTGATTTGAGAGGAAGAGAGTTACTTTATTATTGAATGTATATTAGGGACAGGAGAAATACCTTTCCTGTCTCTCCCCGGTAATATAAGTGGGGACAGTGTCCCCCTCCCCTCCGCAGCCAGTGAGCCACAGAAGTATTACAATATAACATTGTGTGTAGTAATGGTGAGGTACAACCACACAATGGTACTGCTGTACATTACAGCATAAAAGAAATTGAGGCTGAGGTAGCAGACTTGCCTCGATGAAGTAACAAGATTGTCAACAGATATGTAATTGCTGGGTAATTGATCCACTATAAAATAAATTGAAACATGGTATGGCTTTTTTTTTATCAAGTATAGGACTGTAATTGCACTGTTATGTTTAAAACAAGATTTGTTAGCTTTTTAGAGAATCAGTGCCCTATATTAGTGGTGATGTAACTGTAAATATACTAACTCTTCACGTGCAGTATGTTTTATAAATATTGTTCTTGCATTGTGGGTAGAAAATTTCTTTGTCCTCATACATTTGTAGTAGGTATAAAGCATCCATCTTCCCATGTTTGATATGTGAGCAGCCATTTTTAGAGTTACATATTGATTTTTTTAAGTCACATTAGGTAGATTGAGGGGTACTTTCAAGACATCATACACTAAAAACTAGTCCCATGTCAATGCACAATTGCAGTTGACACAGTTAAAAAAAGAAGTACTGTACAATAACAGAATGGAGTGAGTTTTGGGAGACATGGGGTTGCTAAACAAATTTTTGGAGATGTGTTTATAATATTTCAACAGTTCTTTCCCCAGCGGACTTGCTCACTTAAGGGTCTCCTCCCCAGTAGCTGTGCAAATCAAAGTTTCAATTATATAATGAGGCAAAATGCCCTTAAATCAGTTGACACCTTACCTCTAACACATATCTTAACTAAATTATTACTATTTTTAGGTTGCAGTAAATCACGTGGCTGGACACCTCTGGCCTCCTTTTGTACAGGATCTTCTCAGCTATGTGTATTTTAGCCTGCGTGCCAAAACATAAGAAGGTTATGGGAATGGACTGGTTACTTCTGTAGATGATGTCAAGTCATTATCAAAAAGATGCAATGAAGGAAAATTATGGTGTGGCCAGCAAAAGTCAGGAAAATGTGCTCCAACACAACTGAACTGTCTTAGTTTTAAAAATTTTCAATTGCAGGATGGTTAAAAAAGTAAATAGTATGTGATGAGACTCAAAAGAAATCACCTGTTGTTTACATTTTTTTCATTAACTGTTTTCAGGAACATAAAGTTATGCAAATTGTTTAAAGTAGGGCAAATATTTTAAAAATAAAATATACTATTTATGTACTCTCAAGTAATTTTACTAGGCTTATTATGTGTCTATGAATTGGCAATAAACTTTTCTAATCCATGTACAGTTTGTGGAAATTATTGGAATTTTGTGCAACATTCTATGTTGGATTGTTCTTTATATGTCATGTTTGTAATCAATTATTTTGTATTTTGAAGTGTTCAATTTGTCCAACAGCATAATACAATGTGCAGTGGAATTAATAGAAGCTAATAAATACATTTTTTATGTAATTTCATTTACTGGTTCATTAAAAAACCTACCAAAGGGGATGAATTAATGGCAGTAGAACTTACTGAAGAAATTTTATTAAGTGACCAGCTAATATATCAGCCATAAATTAGACATTTAAGATAAGTAGCATAGTTGCTATAGGACCTGCTCTACTTAACAGTCAAATGCTCTTAAATTTTACTTTTAAGCTTGCCTCGAATATTAGTACCTACTGTTTGCACAAAATTAAATAATTAGTTATTTAAACATTTGACATGGCGGAAAACGTGGGAAGGTGGGAATGATAATGTTTGGGTGCACGCTAGGTCTGTGGCGTTGATAGAAACGTAGTAAAAGGGACAAATCGTATCTTACTTGGCATGAGATCTTATCTGTCTGGGGTCGTTTGGCCGACGGCCCATGTGACGGCATGCTGGCGTAGCGCTGTTCTCTGGAGTGATGATCTGTGGTCGTGATGATGATGCTGGAATCTTGATTAGATGATTGATGTAGTCCGGAGCTGGAACTGACTAGGTAACACACTCGCACCGAAATGATAACACTTGAGTTGAACTGAATCTAGTACCGATTTATTTTGTGTATTAAAGGCGGATCGGGATGCTTACGAAAACTGTCGGCCTGGCCATTTACTACCCGACCAGTGGGTGATGCGGCTAAATAAAAAAAACAGCTCACCGGCCGTAACCTATTATTTAGTAAAGCCCCTCGGGCGAAGAGTCGAGAGGGGTGGGATAGACTCCAGGCCCAAAGCAATAGAAACATTCCGGTACTTAAATAACTATTGATATGCTAATGACTGGTGATAAAAAGTTGATGGGACCCGGAGTGTCGCGCACGGACATCCGTACCCCGTCGCGCCTCGATGTCGACTGCCGACCTTCACTACCGCTTACACGGGTATCCACACGGACTCCGTGCAACCGGAAGTGAATACCATGTATCCTCTTAGTACTCAAACAATCTAGAACAATTTCAAAGATAAATATACAATAGTTACAATATGAAATACTGAATACCAGTCTTAGATTTTGAATGAATAGATATGCGTCTCTGTTCATGTTGTGTGCACGCCTGTTAGGTTAAAGAGTGTGAATATATTAGACAGTGGAAACATAGCTTCTTATCCTTAACATACTGATATATTTCAAATGTATTAAGGCCTATATTACCACCGCCTGATAAAACTTGCTGATTACTGTCTGCTGGATAAGCTATCAGCTACTTATCATCATCCATTGCGTATTACCACCTCTGGATAGTAACCGGATAACTATCAGGTAGATATTCGGAGGTACTTGGTTAATTTTTTCATAAGTTGGTAGTAAAAATGTAACTAATTGTATACTTTTAGTTGAAATTTGTTTCTTTAAGTTATTGTGGTTTTAAGGTTTCGCGAATATTACAAATTGTCACTGTTTCTCATGTTTAACATAATCATTAAGCAAAAAAATTGATTAAAATACAGGTATCAAATAAAATAATAGACCCAGATAAATTAAATTTTATAATTCGTGCATGCAACACAAAATAATAAACCCAGATACATTTAATTTTATAATTCGCACATGCAACACAATTAATACTGATTAAAATAAAGCGACCAGGGTAATTTACGTAATTGTATAAGCATAACAAATAATAAATATTTACACAACATTGTATTAAATTCCCGAATATGAACGGACATATAGCTGTATTACTTTAACGAATAGCAAATTATTTGTAAGCAATATGGCGACATTGTTTTACCATTACCTTTGAATATATATACTGGGTAGAAGTCGCGAGCCTAGGTTAAATTTTCTAATACGGTGTTGGTGAACTTGGATAATCCACCACCGCAATCGCCACCGTCGCTAGGGCATCACCTTGTGCTGGCTCCTAGCGGACAATGGTCGAACTCTTCAAACCCCCATCCCCTTCCACATCCGTCCACCAACATGCATTGTCCTTCACCCCCGCCTGCTACACCACCAACACCACCACCTCTCACTCTGACAGGTCTATGACACACTCCCGTTGAACGACCTTGAGCTGCTCGGGAATGTTTCACCCCCAAGAGAACTAGGAAACTCTTCTTCCCCGTGTTTCGCCAGTCCTAGCATTGTGTGTATGCGTTCTGTAAACTGTGTTCTAATTTCTTTTTGTGTTTACAGAAATTTAGTAAAATATAATTTAAAA
>PNEQ01078989.1:0-12709 GCA_003012365.1 Medauroidea extradentata
CAAAACTTGACCGGTAGTAGATTATCTGAAATCGCAGTAACTGGTAACAAAACCACTAAAGTGGCTATTCTGCTAGGTTCGGCTATATTCGGAACACTTCGGCGAGAAAGCACTGCAATCGTAGCTTCTAACACAGCGTTACGTAGCCAATCCCCTCCCGTGTTCCTTCCGCCCGGCCACCCCTCCAACCCCTTCATTCTCCCTAATACTATTGCTGCAACTCTATCCTCTGGAAGCGATATTGGAAGCGCTTTTCAACAGCTTGCTTTGCTTGTTTACTAGGTCTTATCTTCCAATTGACAGTGTTGTAATCCGAGCGGAATTCGTAAAAGATACATCTATCTGCACGAGTCATAGTTAGCTTCTAGTAGAGGCAAGGTTACAAGTAAATATTTATTACAATCAGAGAATTGTCAGGAAGCTGCCTGGGCAAGCACTGCTTGCCTTGCTTACCCTGACGAGACGCCACTGCACGCATTGTTGAACAGGACAGTGTTATTCACGATGTTCAGGGACAACTGCGTAATGTTCAGGAGCAGGTTAAAACCCTACGTGTTGACACTCATAAAACGATAACAGATATTCGCAGTGTATGCGAGTCGGACTTAAGGGAGTTATCCAATCGTCTTGACAATATTACACAAAAAATGGATCAACTGAAAGTTGATAGGCAAGATACGTCTAATGTAAACACTGTTACATACGTTCGTACAGAACCAATGAACACAAGGCAAATGGAAGAACCGTCTTCCGAGTGGTTTGAACAAGCGAGTGGATACATACCAAAAGAGAATTTGGTTGGTATTAATGGTATTGGTGCAACATTTTGTGCTCTTAATGTCAGCAGAGTACAGCCAATTGCCAACATTGCGGCGTTAATTCATCACCCGACACAACAGCTGAGCAGAGCCGTACCCAAGTATGTAAATTCTGAGAACAAGAACCCTATGGAGTTCCTTAAGAGGTTCGAGAAGTACACATATATATTTAATCTGAGTGACCACGAACTTTGCGTTACCTCTGTTCCTCGCTAAAAAATTTCTGCTAATTACTGGTGGGAGGTTGAGAAACCTAACACAATGAATTACTCAGAATTCCGAGAAAAGTTTGAAAAACAATATTGGGGACAGCGCACTCAAGGTCTTGTGCAGTCGTTACTCCACTCAGAGCTGTGCGACCCGAAAGGGAATAGTAAGGTCGACGAGCATGTTAGCTCTAAATTTGAATGGAGCAGGTATCTCACGCCAGAGATATCCGAAATGGAGCTGACATAAATATTAACGACTCAGATGCCTGTATACTAGTTGCTATGGTAGGCAAGTATAACCTATCATCAACTGAGTTCAGGGAGCAACTTATTTTAATGGAAAAGCTCGGTCAACAGAATCGAGCAGAATTTCGGGATTGTAATGCGGGAAATTGAAATAATCAAAGCGGATGAAGATACAGTCGGGGCGGACACGACGAGAAGGGACGTCTTGTGAACATGATAACAAGGACACGTTATTCGGAATCCGACGACGAGGTGAACTATACTAACCGAAATGATTCCCAGTCTAGTAATATAATGGCTATTGGAACCTCAAAAATTGGCAAAGATATTATCGCAGACGTAGGAGAAGTCTGTCACCATGTCAGGATTCATCGAGGTCATGATCTAAAACCGCAAAGTAGACAGGCGGATAAACGTAAAGGTAGCGACGATTACGGAAACCCTGATGATAAAAAATCGCGGGTGTCAGAGTCGAATGATAAGGAGAAAACAGAAGCCTATTTCGAGCAACAAAAGCCCTCAGTACCTAAATACATGGGTTTTGTTCCTCCGAAGGCAGCAGGTTGTGGATGTGGTGCTGTGGTGCCATTGGTGCCATCTTGGATTATGTCATCGCCGCCACATTGCATTATATTACTTTCAAAATGTTCCAAAATTTCCCAAAATTCTAAAATTTTAAAAAATTCTTAATGTTGTGACAAGTTTGAGTAGAAACTTAAATGCGGGCAATTCCCATGAGTTCTTTTTCGGTACTAGTATACATTTACTGTAATTATTTCAGCCCCGAGCACCCATATCCCTTTATATACTCAAAAGATTCTACCAGTCATAATATAATCAGAATTCTGTTTGTGCTGACCTAAAATAAGCTGGTAAAACTACTCTCAGCTCAATCTCACATGTGTACACTAGTAAGTAACAAAGTGATTAAAAAAACAATATCTCTTGTTATATTCACAACTAAATACACTTGACATACGCAACTGCCTCCAGCAGTCTCCACGCGAATAAAGTAAATGTATTTTAATTTGCTCGATCTGATTTAATTTTAAAAAAATGTGACGTTATTGAAAATAATCAAATATACGTGTTAAAAATATAATTTTTTCGCACTTGTTAACCTTGACGAATTAAAGCACTTTTGTAATTCATGGTGTTTAGGAATATGACGGTCTCTGATATTAATGTGCAAGGTAAAAATGAATCATAGTTATGTTTAAATAGGAAAAATACTGAAGACTCTTCTTACGTTTTTTGTTGTACTGTAATTAGTTTCATGAAAATTATGTTTTTGCCTGACTACTATATGTAGGGTAGAAAGGAGGGGTCGTGTATGGTTAAGACGAGCAAAGTAGAAATATCTGTTCTGTATATTAGTAATACATTGTTGGTTAATGTAAGAAGGTTTATATAATTTTTACGTATGGAATCGTTAAGAATGGCTAGGGTGAGAGAGAGAATTTAGTTAGCGACCAACATCAAAGTCTTTAGCGCTGAAAGAATGATTAGGTTTTATTCTGACTGCGAGATAGGAATATGAAAGGAAATAAAGACGTATTAGAACTGAAATACATATGGAAGAAATTCTTAAATATATGAAATAATGTATTTGGTTTCAAATTTACATACTATGTACAAAAGCGAATGAAGAAAAGACCCGTAGCTTTACACGTATTCATTTTTACTCTCGCTTATTAGTATAATGAATTTTACATATACGTTACGCAAGGTATATTATGTCTGTTGATGGCGAAAAATGATTAACTATACAGGACGAGATCTTCCATCTTGAACGATAATAACTCTTAACTACTGGAACCTTACCCTACGAAGAGTGTTACATGCTACTGGTTGTACCGTAACCTTCTACAGATATGTCCTTCGGTAAGAGGCGAGATGTATTTTCAGAAAGTAAAACGCAGACGTAATTTAAGGTGAGAAAAAATGTTGGTATCTTGGTTTGCATTACGAGACAAAATACAGAGTCAAGACTCGAACTACAAAGGGTTGATTTCCTTTATCTATAGAACGATATTTTTTGTGCTAGCAAAGAAATGTGAAATGTATATATGAATGCACTTTAAAATAAAATATGAACTTTGGTAACAAATATGTTTGCAAGACTGGATATAAGATAAAAGGAAAAAACTTATATTAATAACTGCAGTAAGTATATGGATATCAGTAGTCTGGGAGAGGTGATATTTCAATAGTGAAGAGGTAACATTACCTCCAGTGAAGATGGAAAATATTCGTGTGTGTTCTTACCGCAAGCATGTATTAATGGAAAAATATTAGTACGTGTGCGTGACGCTGGACGACATTAAAGTATTATTCATAGTATGTATCAGTGAGAAAACTAGGATAACTTGATTGTACAAAAGCAACAACTAGAAACTATATACGGGTTAGTATTTGATAAGGTCTCTTCTCTGTAGCTATACGTCGTCATTTAAGGAAATTGTAACCGTTATGTGTTTAACTTTGTGAGAATCGATGTCAACACCTTCTAGATACCAGTGATACAAGACATATGCGTGTGGATATGCTGTATGCAAACCAGGAATAAGTAAATGTAATACAAACCAGTGTTGTACAGCATATTGATGTTAGAGCTGTAGACTGTATGCACGTATAGCATTTAAGTATATGTCATGATATTCTCCCTGGAAAGCAACAATATTCGACGATGGAACGAACTTATGAGAGAATTGAACATACTACGAATGATGTGTTAATGGTGAAGCCATCATTACCTTCTGTTTCATATGTGAACAGCCCGGAATATCTGTCAATGACTTCAAGATACCTTTGTTGATTCTGTGACATGATTTACATTACATGTTGACATGGTAGGATAGGTGGTATGAGACGAAAAACATGTATGAATAATGACAGTTTGATTAATTTTATACTATGGGTGTTAGAAGTGGGGGCGCGAGTTCGGGTGTATTAATACGTCTATCAGTCAACTGGGAATATGACGAGATGATTACGACGAATATGTTCAAAGTTAAGAAGCCAATGCATCTACGGTTGTACAGATATTTATAATAAAAATGTAATTGTACTGATGTGTTTGGCTTTCTGAGGTAGTCTGAAGACATATACTGAAATGAAACCAGCAAGGACTAACGTACATTACATCATAGTATGAAACAAAATTCGGTTCGATAACCTTGAGAAGAGTTGGAAAATCACTGAGTTAAGAAATAAAATGTATGGTTGGAGTGCTATTACACTAAACCGGTACCGTATTAAGACACACGTTGT
Organism: Medauroidea extradentata; assembly: GCA_003012365.1. Classification (NCBI taxonomy): domain Eukaryota; kingdom Metazoa; phylum Arthropoda; class Insecta; order Phasmatodea; family Phasmatidae; genus Medauroidea; species Medauroidea extradentata. Next base: position 4,547 of record PNEQ01078989.1, read on the forward strand.
AGGAAAGCAAACAGGACGAAGCACATACCACTGTATGATATTTATTAAATTGAATGAAAAAGAGATGATTGAGACAGGTTATATGCGACGTAACTTGCCCATGACCACAACTCACTTCGGAAAAAAATAAAACAGTATGTGTTCGATATTTCCTGTAACTAGTGGGAATTGTAGCAGTGAAGCAGAATTTTATCTACATCAGTGAATAAGTTATGGCGTGATGTGAGCTCGTGTTGAACAACTTCGACTAACACTGCGGTAGCTTTACCTCTGTTGGCGATATCTTCACCGGTGATAGCTACCTACATGACAATGACTATGTCGCCGCATGAGACTTCCTTGACAAAACTGACAATGTATGAGACTGGGTCAACGAAGCATGGATGAAGCTTCTGTTACGATGCCTTAGCGTGCATTGTGACGACACGAAGTTGATGAGCGCAATAAATTATTGGTTTTTTGATGCTTAATCAAGCAATACATGGACTTGACTGTGATAGTTTTAAAGTGAAGACTAAATATTTTTCCAAGGTATGTGGTGTTTGTTTTACAAGTAGTTGATTATATATTGAATGTACATAAATTTTTATATTTAAGGAAACCGGGTTTTTTAATTAACGTGGGTGTTTGACGAGAATAAATATTACGATTTAAATACTTTTTTCGAGTACAAAGTAAAGATGGAATAAAAATAGTAATATATGAAACTGAGGTAGTTGTTCTGATATGGAAGAAAGCCAGTGATACGAGATTGGGTGATGGTATATGCATGGCTGCGTGATGTCGTGTATATGAAACTGCTCGCTAAGCAGAGACAATGTCATACGCGCGTATATGTACTGCAGAAGAGTGTAATGATCAGTTCGGACAGGTTCTGACGGGACTGTTGGAGAGTGAAGGGAGAGTTGTGAGGGGGTATTCGATGGTAGGTGCGAGGGCGTAGGAGTGGTGTGTTTAGCATAAGTAGTATGAATATGAAATTGTACGTCAGTTTCTTCGATGTAACTGTCCTGATAAATATGTTATTTTCAAAACGAATGATTGATTTTATCGGAAATTGAAGGAAATGTAGCTAATTTGGTAGGAGTGTTAGTGTAGACGATGAAGTTCCGTAGGAAATAAAGTCCTTGTAGGTATAATAAAAATATTTACCAACAAGTTTTTTTAATAATTGATTGATTTTATTGGGAATTGATCGGATATAGCTAAGAAATAAGTCTGGTTTAAGTAGTATTCATTAATGGTATTCAAATAAAGTTTTTGAAAATATAGTTACAATGTAAAAAAAACGATAATTTTAAAATTGATGATCAATACGTAGTCACAATCGATGGTTGTTACTACTTGCGGTCATCTAGCTGCTATGTGAAGACACTGGTGACGTGCTGTGAAGTGAGAATTATAAAGGAAATATATTTTAATATGAAGGATAAGAAAGGGGTGGTAAAGTTCGTGAGAGGGGGTGGAGGGGGTGTAGTAGTTTGAGCGGGTTATAACAAGAACGTCAGTGAGAGGGGAAAGTAGGGGGGAATTCATCACGTGACTAACAGCCAATTAAATTAAAGGACGGGATAGGGGGGAGGGGGAATAAGTTTATATATACACGTAAAAAGTGGTGGGGGGCGTCAGTGTGTCGATGGAGCTCGTCCGGGTAAGACGTGCTGGCAGTTGGTTTAATAAAATAATTTTATATAAAAAAATTTTTATTAAATAAATTTTATTAAAAAGTATCCATTAAAAAGTTTTTATTAAAAAATTTACTAAAAAGATTTTTATTAAATATGTGTGGGGTTATAATGGAATGCGAAATCGAAAAATTTTCGGAAGCAATACCAAGATGGCGGGCAGAAACAAGATGGCGATCGAAAACAAAATGGAGGTAATATTTTTTTCGGGATTTTTTGAAGTTTTGAAGTTTTTTTGGAAATTTTGAATTTTTTTTTAAATTTTTAAAATTTTGGAAAATTTTGGTAATTTGACACTCAAGGTCAAGGTTAATGGTCAAGGTCAATGTTAAAGGTCAAGGTTATCCAACATGGAGGCCGGGGGCCGTGACGTCACAACATGGCGGGGGAGCACCACACTCGGGCGGGCGCCACACACCGGCTCCATGTCCCAGAATCGGCTAAATCTATCTACTCAGGGGTCCAAACAAATTCCTTTCGGCTTCAGTAAGCTCACATAGTGGTTTGGAAATTGTAGTCAATCTGTGTACAAACCGCCGATAATAAGCACAGAGTCCAAGGAAGCTGTTGGTTGTGGCCATTCTTTTATTGCTCTGTTTTTTTTTCTGGGTCAGTCTGGATTCCATCGGCAGATACCACATGTCCTAGGAAACTAACTTTCTTTTGGAACAGGTGACACTTCTTGGGAACCAGCTTCAGATTTGCAGCAGCTACTTTCTGGAACACTGAATCTAATCTGGTAGGGTGTTCTTCAAATGTTTTACCTGTGACTACAATGTCATCTAAATAAACTTGGCAAACATCAAGAGGTAAGATCTTTTCCATTAGTCGTTCGAAGGTAGTTGTGGCATTGCATAGCCCAAACGGCATGACTTTAAACTGTTAAATTCCTTTCCCTTGCACAGAGACAGCTGCCTACTCCCTGTCCTCCTTGCGGCACCATACATTGCCAGTAGCCACTCTTCATGTCAAGTGTAGAAAACCATTGTGATCCTGTCAAGCTGTACAGTGTGTCATCAATCTGGGGGAGGGGGCAGCAGTCATTTTTGGCCACATCATTCAGCCGGTTGTAATCCATGCAAAATTTTGTGAAGCCATCTTTCTTCTTAACTAGCACAACATGTGACGACCAAGGGCTGACCGATGGCTCGATCACATCCAAGTCCTTCATTTTCTTCAAGATGCCAACCACAGTTTCTTGTGTAACCAGGTGCATTCGCCTTGTGGGTTGTTTGACTGGCCTATCTTCTCCTGTATCAATGTGGTGTTGAGCAGCAGATGTTCTGCCAAGGTCAAGTGTCCCAAATGAGAATGTTTTCTTGTTTTTCGTCAGAAGTTCTGCAGTAGCCTTTTCTTGTCTCCAGTTGAGGTTTTCTTCAGTTCTAGTCAGTAGTTCCTTGAGTGATTCTGGTGTAGTCCCAATAAGGTCGCCTGACTTGATGGCTTCTTTGTAGGTTGTAGTTATTTGGGAGACTTGTTTGCACACACTTATTATGACCCCCTTCTCAAGATGGATTGCCCTGTTCGACAAGTTGACCATTCCGACAGGTAAATTTCCAAAACTCGGCGAAACGAATGTTCTTGCTACCACCACCTCATCAGGTAAGATGCTTCCTCTTCTCATATGTTCGACCAGAGCTACATGCTGCACCGTGCGGGGAAGCCAATCTCACTGGATGCTGGCAAAACAGTTGTCTCACAAAAGACCACTTGGCAGCTGATTGGCAATGATAGTTCGCTACGTGGCAACAATACCAGTTTTTTGTTACCAGCCCTTAGTACACCCGACCTAGCATCTATACAGCACTCTAACTTGCACAACACATTCATGCCCAGCAAACGTTCATCTTCTATGTCGGCTATGTACACTTCGTGCTCAATGAAGAGGTCACCCAACTTCAACTGTACCTTTTTTCCCCTTAACTGGTGTGGTCTCAGCTGTAACTGTCGTCAGAAAGCTTTGTCTGTAATTATGGTCCCTTAACTTTTGGGGACAAGGTACCAAGATGTCTGGTCTGACAACAGTAATGGTTGCTCCAGTGTCTACAACTATGTGGCAAGAAACATTATCCAGACTGCCCTCCACTAGGATCGCATCAAAATATTGTTTCACTGAGCAAATTTGAAGAAATACTGCGGCCCTAACTCCCGCAGCCACCGACATTCGCCCCTTAAGTCCGGTGCTTACATGTTTCCCGACGGCTGTCCAGATCGGGCAAATTCACCCTGGTCTTGGTTTCTGTTTTTCTGTTGCCATCGTGGACACTGGACTCTTAGGTGTCTTCACTCTCCACATTCCCAACAGCTTGGTCGCCCCTCTTGTCGAGAGTGGAGTGTAATCGGAGTGAATTTGTTCTTAATTGCATTCATTGTGGTTTCAATTCTCTTCAGGATGTTCTCTAGGCTGTCGTCTCTCTCGTCGTCTGACAGTGCGACTGCCTACACAGCACGTCGAATTGATGGCCCTCTTGCAGATTCGACCTCCAGTGTTTTGGCCAGGGCATCCTGCACTGTTCTTGGGACGGCAAGGCGCAAGTACCCTCAGCATAGCAGCGAGATAGTAGGCAGGTTGCTGGTCAGACCAACCATTTAAGGTTGCCACAATCTCGAACTGATTTTGGTACTCTCGCCTCGGAGTCTGGCCATCGTAAGGAGCAGGCTTGACAGAAATCCACTTTCCAATGTTCGATGCAGGCACACTAGACACACCAACATGTTGCAACCCATTTTCTGCCGGGTTGTGAATTACACTACTGCCTGGTTCAAACTTCATAGTCTTCCCTTCGCAGCCTTCAGGTGTCGATTCAGCACTGACCATGTGTTTTCTGGTAACAAGATGGCCACCTTCTTTACCATGGAGAAGTTCTTGACACTACTTCCTCAGCTCATCCATTTGTTGCTGCATGCTATTTTTCACACACTCCATCTCTGTCTTTATGCTGCCTATTTCTTCCTTTATGCTGCCTACCTTCTAGTTTACAAAATAAATTTCCTGGTACGCCGATTCTTTTACCTATCTACTTGCTTATTCAAATTTTCATTTACGCTTTCAACAAGATTACTAACATTCTCAATTTTCTTATAAACATTTTCATTTACACTTCAATTTCCTTATCAACATTTTCATTTAAACTGTAAATTTTCTCATCTATATTTTCATTTACTGAATTTATTTGGCCTCTTAATTGGCCACTCATTCCTTCAATGAGGGCCTTTAGTGCTTCTTTTCCTGCTGGCATGCTTCTAGTAAACAATCACATTAACAATTGCATTTAAACACAAACATTTTAAAGTGGCTCAATTTAGTTAAATAGTTATTGTGTGCGATGATTTAAATTAAATTAAAATTTATTTAATTTAATTTTTGCCTCTGTCCAGCTTCTGACACCAGTGTTATAAGTTTAATTAAAAACTTAAATGCGGGCAATATCCATGAGTTCTTTTGGGATAGAGGTCTTATAATTAGAAATAAAAGAGTTGAATTAAGTTACTCATTTACTTGCTCACAAAGCTTAAAAAACATAAAACAGCAATCAACTACAACTTTCACAACATAATTAGTTATGCACACAATTACTCTTGTGTCACAGACACAATCATTAAATTTGACTATTAAAGCACAAAAAAGGTCTACCATCAATTAATTAAACTCTAAAAATAACAAAATTCTGTCTTATAGCCAATCAACAGTCTCTCAAATAGTGACAGAGTACAAACTTAATAGTCCGCAGTGGTGATGAAACGCAGTGTGCTGCGCAGTATTCCGAGTGATCTGCTGTCTTCACTCTTGAGGTCTTCGGTTCGACTCCTGTCACGTACCTCTTCTTGGCCGATCAGCTCGCCGCAGCAGTCCTCTTGGTTCGTCCAACCTTGCTCCGAAGGTAGCTGCCTGCCGCCTCACAGTAGACTCTGACGTCATCAAGATGTCTTCACCAGTCTCTCTCCACAAGCATAGCACCTTCCTCTAGCACGACCAATAGCGAACTCTCTACAAATGTGCCGATTCTGCTCTTTTACTCCCCGGCCAAACTCCAGGGGTTCCCCGAATTACATGGGTCAAAAAATAGACATTACCACATTTTTCGGACATGACTTGAGTCACGTAGGCCGCCCTCGTAGGGTTGAGATGCAGTTGGGACAGGTATCTATGACGTAGCTTCGGCATGCCTTCCATCATGTAGCCACCCGGTCTATTAATCAGGGGTCAGTCCACAAAGTGTTACGAAACAGCTGCCGACCACCGGCCTCCAGGTACATGGCACACAACAAAAATATTTTTGAATTCATCTGCCAACTTGGAATAATTTATTCCCCTTCATCTCGGCATAATTTACTGGCCAAATTTTAACAATAATTAGTTTAAATATCCAGCAGGCAACAATATTTAATTTTTAATATTCCCAACAAATTTCAACACTCATTTGTTTACGTGTCCCCTGTGGACCGCCATATTTAATTTTTAAAATTGCCCACAAATATTTCACTTGTTGAATTAATCGATTATATTTAATTCTATCATTTGACTCCGATAGAATGCATATGTGTTTGAGGACGACGTGTAATGTACCATAGGCAGGACTCTGGCCCCATTACCAATAATAATTTTTTTAAACATTTGCCTCTAGGCATCGAGATTGACATGTCTTTACAGGTACGATACTTCACCGCCGAGTGTGTTCAGACTAGTATTGTGGTGCAGTCACCATTATTAACACTCTAAAACATTATATTAAAAGAGCTCACAGCTGGAGCAGAGCGACAAACTGTCGACCCCTAGGTTGGTAGGCAAGCACAATAACATCTGAGATACTACAAATTGCGAGATTCCGATAGGTTTATTCACAGAGCTATACCGACAGCATCATTCATAATTACTTAAATGTTTAAAACATTTTACAGAATTTATTATATCGCAATACAGTGCATATAGAGCGCTATGTAAATACTGATTGAGTGTACAAGGACTGGTGCATCTGATACTCTTAAAAAAAGGTATGACAGGCATATAAGATGTCTCTCTACACAAACAGTGTAAGTTTGAAAAAATATCACATTTATTAAAACATTATATACACAATATTTTCACAACATACAACAAAAAACTATGATTCTAAAGGTGGCTGGGCAGGTCCTCGCCCCACCAATGTCCTGAGGTGGAACACGACTTCTTTCTGGAAGCGGGCGGTGGCGGTGTGGTGAAGTTGCACTATGGCATGCTGTGCCTGCTGTTGGAGCCGCAGGTCCAGGATTTCCTCCTGCTGAACCCGAACCTGGGCCCGCTTTGCAAGAACTTCTCGCCGCACCTCCTCCTCCGCATTGTCAGCATCTTCCTCGTCTTTCTCCTCCTCTATCTCACTGCCGTAAGGGAAGGAACAATCCTTCTCCACCTCCTTCTCATCTTCGTAGTTGTCCTCGTCATTGGCATCGTTCTATTCATCCTCCTCAACCACAGGCACTATGAGTGCTTATGTCTACATGGGTCTCCCTGCTGCTTGTCCTCATTTTGGAGCAGGCATGAAGGAATCAGAGGGTCGCTTGGCCGCCCCAAACACTCTAATGACTTAAACTTCGTTGTCGGAAATGTCAGCATCCTGCCGCTGGAGACAAAGCAGAGGTGGTGGTAGAGGCGGCAGAGTTGACGATGCAGACCCAGGTAATGAGGCCCCTGCCATGGCAACAGCATAGAGCTCGTCGAGAGCACTGTCGTGTATACTGAAGTCACAAGAGCTAGGGAGACTCCCCTGAGTATGCATCCCCTCCTGTTAATGTATTGCAAGACCACCATACCCCTTCCCGACATGTGGACACTGTCTACATCACCAGTCTTAAGGACATCCACAGGCGCAACCAAGTCGTCCACTTAATGCCCTGGTGGTCTCAACTTGCGCACGAAGAGGTGGACCAAAAATCAAGGACTGTGGCCACGCGTGTGAGAGCCATGCATCACCGAGCTTAATGACCTAGTCTATGGCATCTGGACAGTCTAGCTCCTGGCGAGAGCGAGATGACGAAACCCATGCCATACCCCGATCAGCTCGACGCCTCTAGTTTAAACTTGTTCAAGGTTTGTGTGTGGAGTCTGTGCCGTTCGTTGGCACATGGTCGTTTGTTTGTTTTTATTTGTTTTGTCTAGTTCGTCTATTCGTAGTGGTAACTAGATAATATTTTTTTTTATTTTGGCAAAGTTACTCCACCCCAGCACTGGTTATTTCTTTAAGCTTCGGTAAACTTGTAATAATGGTAAACTGTTTATTATTATTTTATAAAGAAAATTTCAGGTAATTATTTATGTGCAGTTAATGCAGTGTGGTATACTTATGAAACAGTTCGTGTGTAATACTTCTGACCAACTCTAATCATGATCTGATCATGTTTTGTTTCCAAGTAAATTAAAACAAATTTTTTTATTGGTAACATTTAAATTAAAATACCATGTTTTGAATATTAAAACACGTGTGTGTTTTAAAATATTTTGTCA
>PNEQ01078991.1:0-12710 GCA_003012365.1 Medauroidea extradentata
GGGTGTGGGGATGCATGCACATGTGTGTTGGGGTGTGGGGGTGCATGTATGTGGAGGTGTGTGTGCACATGTGGGGGTGCATGCACATGTGTGGGAGTGCAAGCCAATGTGCATGCACATATACGTGAGTGTGTGTGCACGCTATAATTACCAGCGATCTTTCTATCTCCCAAATAAACAATACATTTTTCCCTGACATTCAAAAAATTTTTATTTTTTAAAAAACTGAAATATTAGTTAAGTTGTGTTTTACTAAGTTGTGTTTTAATTACAAAACAAACTACTGGGAAACATAATTTTGGGAAAGGTAATTTTCTGTAATCGTAAGAGTCAGAAATTTTAAAGAAAATTTTACAAAATAAGCATACCCAAATGAACCATACAGTTGTCAGTGAGTACTCACAGGTAACTTCATATTAAGAAAAACATTAACACACATGGTGTATGAATGTCATAGTTTATGTGGCTAACCAAACCTTCAAAGCTGTTCAAAATGAACAAATTAATGAACATTTTTCTAAGGCCTCTAACTTTTCAGCAAAGTGATTTTCCTTTTTTCATACATTAACCGGTGCTCAAAACTGCCACATTATTTAGTACAAGTGAGTGATTTGGACATTTTTTTTTCTATTCAAGCACAAGTACTTACAGGATAGTACTTTTAGACATAGGAAAACAAAGCCTGCACGCACATATGCACACAGGTGTGCACATGCATGCACAGAGAGACAAACGCACACAGAGATATCAGACCGGCACGGAGTGACGCACGGAGTGACGCACGGAGTGACACACACATTTTTTTTCCCCCAGAAGTGCGGTCACAAGGTTTCATTGGCTAGGCCGTCTTCCCCTCAACATCCAATGAATGAAGACATGTTTAACCTGCGAAACAGTAAGATCACGCTTCTGCAGAAGAAATGTGTACGTCCCACTAAACGAGCGCGTTTTGTGTCTACGAGTATGTACCATCCTGTAAATACCTTTTATTAAAAAGGCATGTAATAAATAGCATAGCTATCTTTCCCTACCATATCTTCTTAATTTATATAATTAGAAACTTCAAAATTCCATGAGTTTGTTTCTAAACCACATTGACACTGTGTTTATTCTTCGCTCATACTATGATTTTTCCAGTTCAAATAAAAAATACTCCGAGCCATGTGAAATTTACTGAATTTTTCCTGTTTTCAGGTTAACTCTGTGGGGTAACGCCTTAAAACATACTACAAAATGTATAGCTGGTGAATTCAAAAAATATGTTTACAAGGGGACGGAAGATGACATATCAAAAAGTTGTCGCCAATACCAATGATTTTTATCAGCCTCTTCGTAGCTAAGGTTTAGTATTAAAATAACATTCAGTAGAATATCTCTTTTGCATACCCATTTCCTATACTTTACACAAAGTTTTTCTGGCCAACCTCAAACAGATAAATGTTCCTATTTTTTACAGTTTCTTGCAGTTTACGTAAGTTTTTGGCAAGTAATTTGGGAAGGGTGTAAATAAGGGGGGAAGGGGAAAAGTGATTCAATATATTTAATAAATACTGAAATGAAAATGTTTTATACTGTTGTTGGTACCCAATTATTTCATCCAAAATTTCTGCTAAACAGAACATTATACAATTACTTCATTAAACAAATGTACAATAACTATTCCCTACACACCTTAGTTTGCTTCCCGGCCGCTAGGACAACAAACCATGTTTCCATCGCTACCATTACTCAAGAGTACCTCAACTCGCTGCCTGACTAGGCTGGCCTAACCCAGTGAAACATCGCGCAACCACGCACCCGCGCAACAATACGCATTCGCCTTTCCTTGTGTATTTGTTACTTTCAAGAAGTACAGGCCTGTAAGTACCTCAACCCTCCGTCTACTATGTCATTGGACAACCATAACTGTTATGTGTTTGCAACATATCAAATTAGAAACTGATAAAATACAAACTAATAAATGATAGGGTGCATTTTAACTCACACAACTGAGTCACTGTACCAATTTCAAGAGTACCTAAACGTAACACCAATTTGTTCAAAGACAAATGTAGGTATGCATGTGTGTGTCAAAGTAAGGTTAAGTTGCAGTTTTGTGCATGTAGTAGCAAAAAATAAATAAATAAAAACAAGCAAACACACCCTGTGCTTAATAACATGGCTTGCAAACACTCTGATGGACACTGTAGCCAATGATGGTTTTTTATGATCAACTCTCAAACATTCTTAATTAACTGAGACACAATTATAATTGCACAATTTTTTACGAACAGTAAACGTCTTGAATTTGTGTTTCTGGCATTTTTTTCAATTTCTTTAATATGTATGTATTTACTCATCTGACAAACAGCTAAAATATAAATATGTGCAGCAAATGAAATAGAAATGTAATTTTTTCTTCTTTACTATAAAAGAATTTGGTAAGTTTTTACTTTTTAACTGAAATACTTTGTTGGCTGAGAACATCTGTAACTCAATTCTTTGTTTTCATTTCTCAAACAGGCGTTTTTTGTAGAGTATAAGGAGTTGCATGTCCCCAAAAATACGTAATTTACAACCGCTTTCCCAAAAATAGTCAATCACTTTTGTGGACTAACAATTCCACCAATGACCATGCGTCCACACTAACAAGGTTGTAGTTTGCCTTTGGTTGGTAACACTTTTATAATAATAATATTTAATGTAGTTCTTGATCATAAACCAGCCATGAATGTGTTGTCTGTCCTAATGATTATGTTTATGTTACGCTAGGATGACTATTTTAATATTTCATTCTCATAAAAACTACTACACGTAACTGAATTACTTGATACTATCGTAATATCACAGTGGTGAAACAAATAATTATGTACTGTTTTAGTGTACGAAAACCTGTATTACAGAAGAATACACAGAAATGTTTAGGCTTTTATTAGACCATAAGTGTAACATATGATTCACAGCCATAAATTAAAGCACTAAATTGGGTCAACTTATTCACGTTGACAGATACCATATATAAATAGCATATATAGAATATTTATAACAGCTAATACTAAAGAGAGGACTGGCTAAACTAGCTAACTATTTAAAAAAACTGAACAGTTCAGATAATGAAACTGCTCACTTTATTCCTTTGATAATGTAGGTACCCAAAACAGCAGCACATATTTACCTCACCAGTAATTTAGACAGACAATTAAAATATTTATTGTCCGTTAATTAACAATAAACTGTAAAAATTTTCTTACAAAAAAAATAAACATATAAACCCAAAGTATAATATTACATGCCACATTCCAGTACATGCAACTAATTCATGAAAGTAAATTAAGAATAGAAAGCAAGAAAATTTTGCAAGCATTACTCACCTTTAGCTGGTATGCGTAAAGACATAGAGCGCTCCACACTGGGATCAGGCAAGTCAGATTCAGCTTTAAAATAAGATGGACATGCATGTATGTAATTATATTACAACAAAATGCAAGACACCACATGCACAAATTTTTCAAAATAGCATGCTAATTAAAACTAGAAAATTTATGCCCATTAAGACAAAAACTTACTAACACAATCTTGAATTTCTAAAGGCAACATTCTAATGTATAAACTACTAAGAACTTGAAATACATACTTTAAGTCATAGATTTATATTGAGGTTAGGTTCCTGGAAACCACAATATGAACAGAAATTACTTAAATTGAGTTTGGTACGATGACCACAGCCTACAGCAAAACACATAAGCTGGCAGTATATATACACGTGCGAGAGGTAATCGCTGACAAATGGTGAACTGACAAGTGAAACGCATCAGACTAAGAACTGTGCTGGCTTTTTAAGCCAGAGCAGTTTTTATTACACTTAACAACTTGAACCGTTAACAATGACAAAACCGTATAAAAATGTATCAGTAAGTAAATTTTACACATCCTATGTTTATGCATCTTCATAAAAATCAGAAAGATATAGCGGTAAAATTAAATATATACATACGATAGTGCTGAAGAAAATGTCGTAAATATCACACAATTTCTGCATTTAATACTTTAAGTACTGTACCTTAAGATACAAATTGGTTTGGAGTAGCAAAGATTTTAATTTTATGTAATAATGGAGTGTAAAACAGCAAATGTACTAAGATGTGCAGTGTGACGTGCACTCGCACGTAACCCATACTTGATTTCTTATCATACAATAATTTCAATTTTTTTAGTTCTTTTATTATTATAATTTTTTTTCCAATTTAATCACGCTAACTTAATCAGGTGTAAGGATGTACATGGCTGGATCCAACATTTTAACTGGGGATGCTGGAAGAGTAATTTACATTAAAACTTTATTCAAAATTTAAAATTTAACTGTTAAAGCAAGATGAAAGTAGTAAATTTTACGGTCATTTTTATCTTATTTATTTCCAGTTTGGACTCATTTTTAAGAGAATTTAATTTTGAACAATTTTTCTAAGTATCTTTTTTTATACTTTGCCTCTTTTGGATTTTGAACATTTCAAGTAGACTCTGAGCTCGCCTACTCTGGGATGGGATTTATCTGGCAGGCAAGTCAGAGTTCAGACGTTTGGAGGCACATGCAGAGTATGCCAGATGCAACTTAGTCAGCAGCCCATTAGGTTTTTCATCGTGGGTGATAGTACTGATAGTGCCCTGCACAGCAGAACTCTGAAAAAATGGTGATCCACGACAGATTGAAGACGCAGCATATCCCAAATTAATAAAATAATGAATATTTAGCTGTTAGTGTGGAATAAAACGGTTTGCAAATTTGTCAGTAACTATGTTACATACTTTTCTTCCATAATAAATGTCAATTAACCAGTTTTCAAACAACTTGGGTTCCGTTGTATCACTCTGCCGCTCGGAAGAGCAAGTCCGGGGCCATTTTCCAATTCAGGCTGTAAAGGCCCTCAACTGGCCTCGTGCCCTTAAAAAATGCATCGCGGATGTGATGTCACTCAAGTGCTGTTCCAATTCGAGCGAAAGGTACGAATGCACCCTTAAATGTCCCCTTTATCTAAGGGTAAGTACGACGTCCCCTTACACACTTTGCTGCGATTTTCAACAGACTAGTATTTGAACTGTAAATGAGGTATATTTATTTATGAAGTGTGACTGCATGATAACTGTGCAGAAATGATGCGCGAAATGGCGAAGCGATTATAAAGTTTAGGTAATATGCGCAAATATATTCCCTTACACGTTCGCTTTATATTTTCTAAATAAAAAGCAAATCGAAAACATTTTTAAGTTAATTTAAGCACAATTAAAAATACGTATAAACATAATATAAACATAAATCAATCAATGCAATTTTTTTAGCAGTTTTCATTGTGGCGAGTATCTTCCCGCCGTTTGATTCAGTATACAGATAGTAATCTAGTTAGCTTGATGTAAATAATTATTAAACATTCCGCCTGTGTTCTCTCGAAAACAGTGTACAGTCTTATTCATATCACGAAAAGTATGTACGTTTTATAATTTCTGAATAGCAGAATTGTTGACTTTATTTATACATGTACAATATAGGTTATATTAAGTGAATAAGGGTGTCCGAGGCACGAATACACATTTCGCCTCGAAGGGGTCAAGAGCTCGTGAGGAATTATGGGACAGAAAGGGCTCAAGGGCAAGTGAATGAGGGAACATTGCAACGAATTGGAACACAGCCCGGGTGTCCACCCAGGAAAGTTGGTCGTCGCATGTTGGAGCTTGTAGATGGTAGCCGGGAGATGGCCGCCTAAGAGTCTAGTCAAGGTGTCATGGCGGGGCAGAAAGAATGTGCAAGAGAGTGTTGGCGCAAGGAAATGAAGCCTAGGGGGCGAAATTGCTCTAGGTAAAGCGTCATATAATGTCTTTTTTTTTTCTTAAGTAGCACTAGGTGTAACTAGTTGTGTTGCCTAATATGTAACCGAATATGTAACCGTGTAGTCATCATTATGAGTGGAGCAAGTATAGACACGTGAGTACTAAAGTTTGTAAATCACGGTACCGAACTACGACATCCTCACGTGCTGAAATTCTTGGGCAGACACTCTGTAATAACTAGATTATGCAGAATTCAAAAGAGCTGCAGATTACTTCGGGCTTACTAGAGTGTATTTGGTTTGGCGGAATATCTCTTGTCTGTCAGGTGTTATATTTGGCTTTGTTTTGTTATTTTGTTTGTTTGCTGTGGGCAACTAGTGTCATGAAACAGATTAGTTAAAGCTACAAATAAACAACCTCAAGGAAGATATTCCTGTCTTTGTTTTTGTTGGCAGTTATGCCACTATATTTAACCTAAAAGATAAAAACCTAAGGGACAAAGCTTCTATCCGGGCACGAGTAAAAGAATAAGTTGCTGAGCAGTTATCATTTCACTCCTTACTGGTGCAACAGTGGCCACAAATAGAAAATACGTGCAGAACCACATGTCGGCCTAACAACTCATCTCGACTGCTACGTCACATAGAAAATAGCTGGCCTCGACCGGAACTGTGCGTCTACTCTACACAGTTCTCGCCCAACCAACTCATTGACAACGCAGAGTACGCAGACAAGATGTGTCACAGCAGTACAAACAAAATATAGAAGAAATACAATTAACGTAGTTAACATCAAAAGTACTAAAGCACTTGAATTAAAAAATAAACATATCGATGAACAGTTAAAAGAGAATAAAAACTACTTTGTGCATTCATACACGTCAGCCTATTTAAGAGCACTGCCTACCTGGAAGTCTAGGCGAGAGCAAGGAATTTCATTACAAATAAAATTATACTCAGCTCACTGAATGATAGTTACTTCACAGAAGTTATCACTTACAACAAAATTGTTACAGTTATCTTCTTAGCTCAGAGAAAAGAAGAGTGGTTCATGATTGATTTACAAAAAAAAAATTTCCAATATTCCTACATGATAACTGAATACACTGCCTGGATGGTATTTTGCACCAGAGCACTACAGGTGAAAAAGGATGGGGAATTACATGTTAACTTACACAACTGTATTTATTTGAATAAAATGTGATATATTTGCCTATCAAAAGAAGTCTGAAATTTTTAGTTTACCTTGAATTCGCATATGATACATTTTGATTAGTGTGAAAATTTTTTGAAATTTTAAAGAATTTTACCAGCAGTTATAAACAAAATGTAAGTCAGAGAGCTATTGCAGGAATGGGAACCTCTGGGTGTGTTGATTGCGCTGAGAACAGGGTTGGGTGGTAGTTGCTGCAGAGGTTCGGAAGTCATCTAAAAACCAGTCTTGGAGGTTTAGAGAATAAGTTGTGAGTTAGGGGTGAAGAAGAAAGTATTTCGCAGCCACAGTTGAGGATGGTCTTGAGTTTGTCGAGGCATTCATGTTAAGACACTACCAGAGAGATATATGTAGGTCATTCAGAATAAAGTGATCACTAAGACATTTAACCTTCGAAAAACCTCGCTAGCCTTTACTGTGTATATGCCACCATCAACAAGAGTAACTTTACTGCTCGTATGGTTGGTAGCAATTCATCGCCTGTAGTTCTGTGTATTTTCCTATTTGAATACAACATTAGTGAAAGAACATCAGATGAAATTGATCTCTCTGTATTTAATATACTTCAAAATTTATATTTATGATCTTATTGACAATTATACTTACAGTGTAATTAGACTTAATTAGCGCCAGAAGAATGTGAAGCTATCGCCAGCCTAAGGTCATCTTGCACGTTAGCGCTTGCTCCGCGCTTCAGACAATTTAAAATTCCACTGACAGGTGGCACTAAAGTTAGGTTTTCGCCGCTTTGCTAAGTTGCATCATTTGCGTGTGTTTGTCCGTTGTGCGTATATTGTTACGTTTGATTTTTATGAGGCCCTAATTTTTTTTGTCCAAATTTTCGGTAAATTCGAAATGTCGTAATTTTATTGATTTTATATTTCGTGTTTTGGCCTGGTCCTTGTGGATTGCTACTGGTCGTGGAGATTTAACCGAAAACCCGGGCGGTTATGTTTCCACAAGTCGGGGGCACTGCACTGGGGTCATCGCCTCGCGCGAAATGCGGGCTAAGCAGGGCACGAGCTTTATAAGGGGGTCTGCCCTCCCCCTGGGGTCGTTGTCGTTGTCATCGGTCAGAGGCAGTGGGATGGTGCCCGCTGGAACAGAGTATGAAGACAGGCTATCGGAACACGTAAGTTAATTTTATTTATTTATTTTTGCTTTGGAAATACCCCCTACCTTGAGGCCGTTAGGAGTGACGATACGAGACGTTTAAATAATCGAAATACTT
Source organism: Medauroidea extradentata (assembly GCA_003012365.1). Lineage (NCBI taxonomy): Eukaryota > Metazoa > Arthropoda > Insecta > Phasmatodea > Phasmatidae > Medauroidea > Medauroidea extradentata. The sequence goes on from PNEQ01078991.1 coordinate 8,243, forward strand.
GCACTGTCGTTGTGAAGAGTCCAGACGTCTGGAAAATAATACTAGATATTTAGTAGATTGTAAATTTTGTTGGGAGATTAAGCTGAATAACAGTAACGGTAATTGTGTCGCAGAAATGGAAATGTAGAAATGGTGATAAGTCGTATGTAGTTTTTTTGTTGTTGTCTTGATTGTCAATTCTAGTCAAACTTTTGTAAACGTTTCTTTGATTTTTGTTTTTGTATTAAATTCTTAAAACGAATTCTTTAATTTTAATTTTCTTGGTTGATAACGAACCTATTTTAAGGTTGTGTACCTCTCGTGAGTTCTCTACATCTGGAAGCTAAGCACGCCCCTAGTTACCCCCGTAACAAATTTGGTTAGAGGCCCCGGGTAACGTTCCCTTAATTAATTTGTATTTTAAATTCAGTGCGTTATGACAATTTTGAGTTAAGTTTCTGGTAAGTGTCTTAAAATTAATTAAAATATATATTTTTTTAAATCCTTTCTGGTCGAAGGTTGAGGGGGTAGTAATAATTAAGGCTAGCAAATAAAACCGACGGAGGTGTTACCTCGGGAATTAGGTAGTAGTTGTGTTTGTCAGCCGTGCCCGGAATTACGATTACGTTTAAACTTAGCTGTACATCTTAGTAGGAGTCGTATAAATTTCGAAGATGCCGGATGTTAAGATAGAGGGTGGAAGCTGGTTTGCAGAACCAGGAACATTTTCAGGTGCTTTAGGAGAGGATGTGGATGACTTCGTCAGTAAGTTTAAGAGGGCAGCCAAGGCAAATGGCTGGAAAGAAAGTAAATGTATAGCCTGTTTTCCGACAGTTTTGACAGGGGTAGCCCTGAAATGGTACGAATGCGAAGAAAATTCGCTAGGCGAGTTCAAGACATTAGAAGGTCTGACTGAGGGGTTACGCGCTGCGTTTGAGCCGGTGTGCCGACAGGAAGAGACAGAGATTAAATTGCTTGTACGTAAACAAGGTGAAACAGAGAGCGTTCAGGAATTCTTATACGATGTGCTGTATTTGTGCCAAAAATTTGATCCAGATATGAAAGACGAAGAGAAAGTTAAATTTGTTTTAAGGGGTTTACAACCACGAACGTTAGAGCAGGTGGTGTTGTTTGACAACTCTTCGCTAAACCAGTTGCAAACGAATATAAGGAAGGCAGAGGCAGGATTTTGGTACGCAAAAATTAGGCGATCAAGGGAATTATAGAGTCTAGCCCAATGCCGGTACGTGGTGCACGTTTAGTCTCAGGTTCGAGCGTTGCGGAGCAGGAAAGGTACGTTCAACTTTGTAAAACAATAGACGCTCTACAGTGTCAGTTGAAAGAATTAGCCGAGGAAGTAACTTCGCTGCATGCTCAGGTAAAGGCGGACAAACGAGCGGAGAACGGGCAAGTACAAAGTCGGCGTCAGCAGGAGTTGTCGACACAGGCGGCGACTAAGAATTTGCCGACGGCGCAGGGATGTACACGGGAGTGGAAACGGGCGTACTCGGTCGGAGACCTGCAGGAGCGGAATAGGGGTGTACAATGCGCATGGTGGGACGCTGAAAACCGTGCTCCTGTATGTTATAGATGTCACCACTCAGGTCACATACGCCGTGAATGTAAAACCGTCGAAGAACGCCTCGATGGCGGAAATAAGGTAGAGGAACGATCGGTAATCGAGAAAACGGACCAAATGAAAATACCCCTGGAAGTCATAGATGGTGTACCAGTATTTAAGTCCCGTGTATTCAAGCAGGAGGTACCCATTTTTATTGATAGTGGAGCGGCTGTGTCCCTAGTTGACGAGAACCTGATACCTGAACAGTATAGGAAAGAGACGACTCTGAACAAAATTGTTGGTGTTATGGGACACGAGTTACAAACTAATAAGTCTGTAAATTTATGGTTCCCCCTTGGTAAAACGTGTTATCAACATCTAATCAACACTGTTGCGGCTCCCATAACTGGAATAATACTTGGGCGTGACTTTTTATCTAAATATAACGCCACCATATCATTTGACACACAATATGGGACATGTTTGTTGCTGGATAGGCACGAAAATTAACCCCCCCCCCCTCCCGAAAATGTTAGGTCGTTGAGGAAAACGGGAGAAGGAATGCAAAACCCAGTAGAAAAATGCTAGAGAAAATGTAAGGATTACCAGAGAGTGCCTGGAAGTAAGTTAAATTGAGCCAGAATAGTGAAAGAGACGTACAGAAATTTTATGACCCCGTCAGCTAAAAGTAAATTTTATTAAACTAATTTAAATCAGTCCTGAAGGGCCCCAAACTTGAGAACATAGGTACCACGTATTTTTCTATAGCGGGTCTCGAACCCGGTGAGTCGCGAAGTGTGTTAAGTGTGGCCAGCTGGGAAGGAGTAACGTACGGCCAGATGACAGCAGAGTCCGGCAGGGAGAAAGAGAATAAGAGAGAACTGCCGAGTATGTTACGATGAGAGCGACCTTGACTGAGAGTGTGTGTACCGGAATCATGTGTCCTTGAGGCATGGAAATAAGTGTCCTTCCCTATTAGAGCCTTTGAAATTATATAAATGTAGAGAATTAACTATTAGAGGCCTGAATTTCTGTATACAGTGTTATTTTTTGTGTATTTTTGTGTTGTTTTTGTAGTAAACATAATGTATCGGCCGGAAACTAATTTATTTTTCTTGAGGAGTGTTGCAGGAGAACAGTTGTGGTTATGAGGAAGTGTGTGGTGATGTAATGTGTACGTCACTGGGTGACGTCACGTTCAGCTGAGTAGCGCGCTCTGAGTCGATGTCCAGCCCTGGAGATCTACGACCTTCAGACCGCGACACCTTGTCTACAGCTGCTCCGGACCTATGACAAGGTTGTGTCGAGAAATAATTATGACTGACCTATACTTACAGAATTTGATTTTGAGCAGGAGTAATTTCTTTTTCTCTTCCGATTTTGGGAGAGTGGTGGAGGCGAAAAGAGAGATCATAACGTGGAAAAGACACTTGTCATTGTTTGTTTTTAAACCGTTTAGTACGTCTGTAGCTATTGACTTGAGAAAAAGTCGGAAATGTTGTAGAGTTTGCAGAATATTGTTTTGCTGGAAAAAAAAACTTTTAGTTAGGCTGTAACTGCTTTTGTTTTGATAACAGAGTTTAACATTAATGTATAGGGTAAATAGAGTAGCGTATTTGAAATACTGGTCTTATTGTAGAGATATTTTAAAGGGAAAGTTGAGTGTTATTGATTGGTAGTTAGCACAAAGTTGAAGTTCTTGTAGAGGTGTAACTGCGATGTAAATTGTGAAAGAACAAATAAGTTTAATTGAAAATTCACTTTTGTTTTGTTTATGACAAATGGGTATGATGCCATAGAAAAGAAAATAATAACATAAAAATATCAGAGGAAAGGTTTAGCCAATATTAAAATTTAATGATTATTTAAAGGATAGCTGAAAGGAATTATTTAGTTTGTGCCCTTAGATGAGGTTAGGATTGGTAGGGTTACTGACGAAAGTGGAAACGTCCCATCTATTGCTTATCCTTTTCCTTTCATGTTTGTTGTCCTTGCCTGACCTTCGAAGAGATGTGGCGTGGAAGACGACGTTCTTAAAAATGCTCAGGGAAGATACCGCACAGGCGTGGCCTGGAAATGAAATGTTATGCCGTGGACTCCCGAGTGCCGGACTTAATGAACTATTGGGGCGTATTAAGAAGAAAACAATTCGCTGGAGTAAATGACAGTTTGGCTAGTTCAAGAAGCGACCTAGTTTTGACGCCCTGGTGAAGAGACGTGACGAGTTGATGTGTCCTGGTTGATGGCATGTTGTGCTGTCTCCGTAAGGAGCGAAGAGGTCCTCCAGGCAGTGACGCCAGGGTTCGTGACTCGACGAGGGGGCCCGAGGTGATAGTTGTGCCGTATAACGCAGCGTACTGGCCTCTCACCCCGGCTGGTTCTCCAGGTAGGAGATCAGGAAGGTTTCTACAGAGGTTCTCGCCGAGGAAGAAGAGGAGGCAACATAGATTACTTTTTCCCTGATTACCTGATTGCTGCTACACCGTGAACGAACATTTTTTCCCCCTTCCATGATAATTAATCTTGTTTATTCCCTGTTTCCTCTTTCTCAGTGGTGGATGAAGTAGTGACGATTGTTTTCAAAGTGTTTTGTGATTAATATGAAAATTAATTATTTTAGATAGCTATTGTGTTAGAGTTTGTGTAAGCATTGTTTGCATTGTTGATAAGGTGGTGCTCAACCTCTCCTCTATGAATTGAGTTGTTCTAGGAATGTTTAATGCCAGTGATTTTCTTTTCAGAGTGTTATGTAACATCTTGTACTGGCACACTGTTTATGCTATCTGTTCTGTTGTAGGAGGTACTATGGGTGAGGTGGTGTGCTGTGTCGTCGACCCTGTGGCAAGGAAGCGGTTGAAGAGACCGCCGGCGCCTTGGTGACCCGTGGGACGGAAGTTTGACTCTGTTGTAGCGTCTTCACGGGGATCC
>PNEQ01078992.1:0-12709 GCA_003012365.1 Medauroidea extradentata
TTAAAGTGTCTAAATTTGCTACTGAAATTACATAACAAAAATTTATGAAAAAATGCATTTACATTAGCATGTAAAATGCATTAGTAAACTGTTTCAAACAACTGTTTTTAAAAACCGAATGTGACACGCAATTTCTCGTACTTTAATCTAGCAAGTGAATGCAGTAATTAGTAAAAATTTTTATTCTGATTCTTGCTGTTATGGCTGCAAAATTAGTATGCAAAGTTCTTTTAAAGTGTCAAAACATATATTAAATATTTTTTCTAAAAAAAAAAATGTTTCTCCAATACTTGTAATTTATGTCTACTACAAAATACATAATTTCAAGTTCATTTTAACATTATTTATTTAGGGAATAATCCCCCTTAAGGGAGCAATGGGCCACTGAACACAGAATTTTAAAACTGTTTTTTTTCTTCAAAATATCGGAAACTAATTGACATAAAAATACAATATTTTCAGCATTTCTTAATGCTATTGGGACCTGCAAACCAATAGTAAATGCTGGTGGATACCGTCCGCCTTATGAAAATAGCAGGGGTGGCTACCCTCTAATTGCATACAACGTTTTTACCGTTAGGATTTTCGAACATCTGAAGACGGTTTAATGAGTAATGTTACCTGTCTAAGAAAAAGTGTCCCCTTGTTGCAACTGTCTAGGAATACATCGTTTTCGTTCAAATCACAAATAAAGCTACAGCAATAGAGTTCCATAAACAAATGATTAGTTGTACATAGTATCATGAGTTAGAAACATGTGGGTAACGTTGAATGTGCGTCATCGAGAATTCAAGAAACACAACAAAAAACCTACACATGAACGTACTATTGTCTATTCTGTATGTTGTGTATATTAGGTGCAAAACACAGAACTTAGCATTCATAATTGACGATGTGCAAAAAATAACGTGGGGTTGGATGGAAACCCTTCACCCTACAAGAGATAGGTAGAAACACCATCGAAATCTTTAAAACGCAAATATAAAAATGTTGTGTTTTATTAAACAAAATGTAATCTACTGTACAAGTTTACCAGAAAGCCATCTTGTGTTTCTCTGTACATGACAACGTATTCGAGAAAGGTAAATAAATGAGTTCTTTTGTTAAAAATGAAGTTATGATTATTTATCTAGTAAAAAGTATAATTTAGTATATCAAAGATTATTAATTGTAGTGGGAAAACTTAAGGTATTAAATTTTTTTTTTGCCACGTATTGCGTAATTTCCGATTTGCAAAGTAAAACCTATCAAAATTATGCACTTCACTGTTTTTAAATGTACGAATGTGGTGTTGCTGTAATTTTCCTTAATACGTAATTTTCATTTGGTTTGTGTAATGGACACAGGCGTACAGACTGTGTGATGTGGAACACTAAATGATACCTATTTTGGACAGTTTAAAGTTGCAGAACTTACGTTGCTAAATGTACCTGTTGTCCTTCAGCGTTGACGCATGTGATAATCGATAAAAAGCACATAAAAATTACCGTACAAGACTTCTTTTTACTTGCCCTGCTCTCGTGGGGATGGCTCGAGAAGGTTAGCACATAATGTAATACATTACATAAATAAGGTTACATGTTCATTCCTTGGCATTTCTGTGACACATGGCATAGTCATTAATGTTTGAAGCAATGAAGTGATGTAGGCAAACATTACTTGAAATGTTCAAAATGACTACCCCGTGCATCTACACATACATGAACACGTCTCGTCAAGGATCAGCGAACACGCCAAAAAATGCACCATTCTCTTGACGCCATGTCCGAACTCTGGTAATATCACAACTTCATGGTTCAATGTAAACCTTATTGATGTAATGTCTTTCATTAAGCACTAAACATTTCGAGCTACCCCTTTGTGGGCTGGACAAATAAAAATACATCTTATACAGTAAGTTTTATGAGCTTCTTATCGATTGTCACATGCGTCAATGCTGATGGACTACCGGTACATTTAGTAACATAAGTATTGCAACTTTTAACTGTCTAAAATAGGTATTATTTACTGTTCCACATCACACGGTCTGTACGCTTGTGTCCATTACACTAACCAAATGAAAATTACGTATTAAGGAAAATTACGGCAACACCACATTCGTACATTTAAAAACAGTGAAGTGCATAATTTTGTTAGGTTTGGCTTTGCGAAGCGTAAATTGCGCCATGCGTGGCAAACAATAATTAACACCTTAAGATTTCCCACTACAACTAATACTCTTCGATACTAAATTGTACTTGTCGCTAGATACATAATAATAACTTTTTTTTACAGAAGAACACATTAATTTTCCTTTCTCGAATATGTTGTCATGTACAGAGAAACACAAGATGGCTTTCTGGTAAACTTGTACAGTAGATTACATTTTGTTTAATAAAACACAACATTTTTATATTTGCGTTTTAAAGATTTCAGTGGTGTTTCTACCTATCTCTTGTCGGGTGAAGGGTTTCCATCCAACCCCACGTTATTTTTTGCACATCGTCATTTATGAATGCTAAGTTCTGTGTTTTGCACCTTAGATACACAACATACAGAATAGACAATAGTACGTTCATGTGTAGGTTTTTTGTTGTGTTTCTTGAATTCTCGATGACGCACATTCAACGTTACCCACATGTTTCTAACTCATGATGCTATGTACAACTAATCATTTGTTTATGGAACTCTATTGCTGTAGCTTTATTTGTGATTTGAACGAAAACGATGTATTCCTAGACAGTTGCAACAAGGGGACACTTTTTCTTAGACAGGTAACATTACTCAATAAACCATCTTCAGATGTTTGAAAATCCTAACTGTGAAAAAGTTATATGCAATTAGCGGGTAGCCACCCCTGCTATTTTCATAAGGTGGACGGCATCCACCAGCATTTACTATTGGTTTGCCGGTCCCAGTAGCATTAAGAAATGCTGAAAGTATTGTATTATTATGTCAATTAGTTTCCGATATTTTGGGAAAAACCGGTTTTAAAATTCTGTGTTCAGAGGCCCATTACTCCCTTAATATTGCGTTTATTTGAAAAGTGCTAACCATGTTTTCGTCATGGTTTTCGCGAGGAACACGCATGCGGAGTTTGTCCTCTTATTTAAGAAACAGTCTACATATATGTATATATATATTTATATATATTTATTTATTTATTTATAGAGGAATGGCGAGAGAGAGAGAGAGAGAGAGAGAGAGAGGGAGAGGAGAGTCACACTACTGAAGGAAGAGTGAAGATATTCAGGTCAGCTTTAATAGCTAGGTTTTCAGAGCTGGTGGCAGGTTAAGGGCGTTCAAGTGCGATAAATTCATAACTTTATATTGATATAAAATAGTATACGTTTTGTAGACGATACTTGTGAGTACAGTTTCCTCGTATGAAACCATTTTAACTCTTGTAGTTTTCTCATAACGGTGCGTCAAAGTCAAAATTGTCGTGTTCTGCTGCCATGAAAATAGTGAAAACCTTACGTAAACAGTGAAATAACAGCCACGGGTTAAGTAATAAAATATTATTTAAAATTCCGTGAACAATTTTTGTATTTTAAAAAATTGCTGAATTTTCAACTTTTTTCCTGAACTTTTGAGATTTTTTAATTTGTTCAAAATATTATGTTATGGTGTTTTGAATAATTTATTGCATAGCTTATGGGATGTACTATCTCAGTAAATTATTTTAGTTAAGTAGGTCAGTTTGTTTTCATTAATTGCATGGCAGCAGAGCAATCAAATTTTGATTTTGGTCGCACTGTTATGCGAAAACTATGAAATTATGAAAGATAAAATTGTTTTGTAAGGGGAAACTGTACTCACAAGTATCGTCTACAAAACGAACAATATTTCATAAAGATATAAAATTACGATTTAATCGTGTTTGAACACCCTTAAACGAGAAGAATATCGAGTAGCGCTGGAATTACATTTGGTGGGAGGGTGGAGGAATAATCCGCAAGAAACCCCTCAGAACGACGGGTACACGACTGATTTCAATACAAATGTTCACTGTTAATTTATACACGATCTACTTGTCAAGTACTTCACAGCCCTCGCCTCTAACGAGTGCACTTTCCGAAGAGCAATTTTCTTACAAATGTTTTTAGCTTAACTGTTGTGCCTTTCTAGTAAAATTTCAATCGGATTCAACCTTGCGTGGGCTGACAAATCTGGATTGAAAAGTTACGCTATTATATAAAGCACACCAAGACTGAACTAAAGTATGAGTCCAGTTGCCAAGGTGGACTGGCGTAAAGAATTCGGATTGAAACGTTTATTTTAAATTCCGTAGGGCTGAACTGAACGAAGACGAATTGGTCGCCATATTGAGTCGTTTGCTTGGTTATGTACGGTGCTAGAATCTTCATGGGTAGTCAAGTAAAATTGTTATAAAATAATGGGAAAAACAAACTTAATATCCTCACGAATAAATTCAAACGAAAACATACAATAAATATTTGCAACTTTTTTTCGATAGTTCTTATTCTGAAGTTCGTTAATTGTATAGGTTGTATGGGTTCAATCCATGTTCAAATGTTAATATGGATTCAAAATGTTATTATAAACGCATTTCAGTCCACATTTACTTCAGGTTTGCTTCATGTTGGCTTCAGTCCGACTTCAGTCCGTCCAGAATTTTTTGAAACGCACTATAGAGGCCTATATCCTCTAGACCCCATCTAAAATGTACAATTGGCACTTAACAGTCTGCAGTCGGAAGTAAGATTATGAGAACATGCGTTCACAGTGTGCAGTTTCGAGTAGCAATATATTGTGGCACTAGAAAGTTAGTAGGCTAACTATTGTGGGATCATTTGATCTTGAATATCTGTATGTGATAGAGTGAAAATGGGTAATCTTCGAAAGAGTACATAGAAAATTGAAACAATAAATTTTTAAAATTAAGTAATTTATGATAGGATGTCATACTGTTAAGTACAAGTGTCTACAGAAAATCCACTTTTAAAAATCACTTCCCGTTATTGAATTAAGTTTCACATTAACGATGAGTAGGCATCTGAGTTCCAAGTGTTTTCAATTATAAATACAACAATCTTGTAACAATATCAGTTGAAGTCGCCGTATTGTTATTTTATACAGTTAATGTATTTTTTAAATCAAAATATGTATGTAATTATCGACCGCACAATTTAACTGACGCGCAAACATAAAGCAACGTGTCTAGAGGGTTTAGACACTCCCCTTAGTTAGCCATTGCTATCTCGTATACAACGCGTTAGTTCGCAGATCACAGTTCATAGTTTCACCGCGAGAACGCGTAAGCGTGCGTTGCTACTTATTACGGGCCCTGCCTATCTCAGAGATCTGGCGGCAGCAAGGATAGGGTGTTACATGTAAAATTAAATTCGGTGGGACGCAGTCAAGGTTTGTGATATCACATTTGGACGAAAGCCATTTTTTTTGCATAGATAAAAGAAAAATGTTGCTAAATGAATAAATTTGCAGGAGAAAATTGTTAATAGCAGTTTTCGAGTGTTTTCAGCTCACAGTTTTCAGGATATTGAGAAAAACTGCGTAAAAATCCGTTAGCAATGTGTGTGTGTCGCCGAGTCGAATACAAAAGTCATTGGTGGCGTGTATGTAGCAATAGCATCAACAGGTACTGAGTGACATTGAAAATAATTTAACATCTAAAGCCCTGTGCTTGCTCCCACAGTGGCTCTGAGGTAGGCAGCATCCTTAAGGGAATGGTCTACAGCAATTTTCGGACTCATATTTTTATATTTATACCAGAAATGTTTCCCCTTATTTTATACTTTAATTGTGACAAAATTTTGCTCTTATGAATTTTTTTATCTCTCATAGTATTTGCGTAATGGCTCGAGGGTGTCAAAATTTTCATGGTACGCTTTTATGTAGGACACTAAAACCAACTGACATACCAAATTGAGAAAAAAAATTCACAACGAATAAGAGTGTTGCAGGTTACAAGTTGACATCTATAAAAACAAAAAATTAAATATTTTTGTATTTAACCATTCATATTTTTAAAATTTCAGAAATTTTATTTAAATGCAAAACATTTATCTATTTATTATTTTGTAATTGTAAATGTTAGCTTTGCAACGTTGTTATTAGCTGCGATTTTTTTCCAGTTGGTATGTCAGTTGGTTTTACTGTCGTACGCAGGGTCGTAGAAGAACAGGTCTGGACACTCGCCTATCTACCAATGTATTTTGCTTGACACCCTTGTTGTTTGGCTGTAGTTCGTCAAGTTACCGAGAATGTCGTACTTTTTGGCGCTGTTTTCCGGGCACTCGGACTCAAACTCCGTCCACTTTTTTCCATTGTTTAATTTATAAAGTAAATAAAGATTGATGGAGCCTTTTCTTAAATTTGTGAGCGAAGAAAGTATTTCATAAATTGATAAAAAAAAAAACGTTTTGATAAATTGTTTATCTTAGCGGAAAGGAAGTGGGCGGAGTTTAGCCCGACCACCGTAACATCAGCGCTAATAAAACACAATATTGTCGGTAACTTGGTGAACTGCAGCCAAACAACAAGGGGGTCAAGTTTCCAGGCGAGTGTCCAGACCTGTTCTTCTACGACCGTGGTCGTACGTAAAGCCGTAACATGCAACTTTTTTACAATCACGAGCCATTACAGAACAACTGCGAGAGATAAAAATAATTTCATAGGGGCAAAATTTAGTCACAATTTACGTCTCAAATAAGAAACAAATATCTGGTAAAAATAAAAATAAAATTATGAGCATGAAAATAGCTTAGATCGTGCCCATAAAGGTGTATTTATTGCGTCGTAGATTGTACGATGAAATGATATGTTAATTATATCACACACTCAGAATGATCAGAATATAACGTTTGTCTATACAAGTTTCATTATAAAGTTATAAATATTCTATGGACAGAAACTTTGACTGCCAAATTTTGTGTTTGGAATTACTTATTACTACAAAGAATTTGTGTTTACGTTTTCGTTGCTTGAACGTATTTGTAAATGAATATTAAAGTTGGCGTCTGTGGTTTTATTAGTGGCAACATCAATTTTGTTTATCGAATGTGCTGTAGAACCATAGTAACACCTTATTTTTCTATGCATAGAGGTAATATATAGTAGAGGGAACATGTCACAAATGTCCAACATGGTCTCGAGAGTTTGGCGACACTTATTTATGTTTTATCGACGTAAAAATGCAGTTGTGTTGTTTGAAACTCATGGCGTACCTCCCTGATAATATATTTAGTCATGTGGTGTCACTAATATCTCGGTTCAAAACCTTAGTAAGTATGTAGCTAATATTTACTTTTTACTTAAAACAGCTGGGTTAAGGAAAACAGTAACGTGGCAAACATTGTTTACATTTGTCGTTCTGAAATTTCTACGCAATTATACTATGCGATAATGTGGTAGTATACTCTCCTTAGTTCATAAATTCATAAGGTACCAAAATAACCCAACATAGTTGTGATTACTAAGCAATATTACCTTGGCTCTCAATATTATTTCAAATTTCCCGCGCATATTTCACTTAAGTCACGTGACACATGTTGAACACACAATTTCGTATACAGATGTATATAGGATACTCCCTCTACCCTATATTTACTCTTAAGTGTAGAACATATGCTGGAATGGATAAACACTTGAAACGTAAAATTTTCATTATTTTAGGAGTAATTAACACATTTTTAAGTTTCCGGAATGTTTATTTTGCCGTAAATTGTATTCTATATGATTGAAAACTAATGATAACGTAGGCCTGCCTTTCATATAAGTATTCTGTCGAGATATTATTTACTAATGTTTTTAAGGTATTTTGGATCGCTTACCACCGTTACAATATTGCATCTATGTTTAGACGAGCTAAATTTTAATATAGACGCTTTGCATGCGACATTGTTGACATTCTATCCATGAACAGTGTACACATTATTCGGGAAGAATCGCACTGGAAGAGTTGTGCATGTATTAGAAGCTGACGCACAGTGTGTAATTTATTAGAGTATCAAGCTGGCAAAACTACTCTGTCGCTTTCAGTTATTTTTGGCATATAGTTTCTGTACCTATCCTAGATAAAGTTACGTAGTTTTGACATAAAAATAATTAATTATTTTTGAAAATTTTGAGCATGAATTGCTTTAATTGCCACGACTGACGCACGAATCTTAAAATGCGATGCAGAGTGTTATAAATGTTAGGATGTTTTCCCCTTAATGGCCTCACCTACCACGTACTTAAAAAGCGTTGCAGCGTGTTCGTAAATACGTTTGAAAGAAACTATTCCACATATGCCCAATCTGTCTACGTACGAAAAGAAAACACACTCCAAACGATGACTGAAGAGTCAAAATCATTTCGGAGCTCCTCAAAATGGCTATAAACAGCTTTTTCAACCAGTTATGTTCGTGTGAAACTACTCTAGGGACACGCAATGGACTTTGCTTACAACTTTTCACCAATAAAAAGACAGGGTCACCACTGGAAGTGTCAGTCAGGCGAGTGATCTACGATACCACTGAACGCTGTTACAGTGTCTTGTGGTAGAGGCGAAACATTGTCCTTGGCGCCGTGGCTTACTCACACAAACACACGGCCAGTAGGCGGCCAAACAGCGACTTTTTTATACCTAACCTCTAGTGTTAAAAAACGTGAATTGACTTTTTAGGACTGATAATATAAATATGTGAAATGTATGTATGTATGTATGTATGTATGTATATATGTATGCATGCATGCATACATTTATGTATGTATGTATGCATGCATGTATGTATGTATGCATGTATGTATGTATGCATGCATGTATGTATGTATGTATGCATGCATGCATGTATGTATGCATGTATGTATGCATGTTATTTTTGTGTCCCTATACCAACAATCCGACCGCGATGAATCTTTGTTGAGTTGTGCGAGCGTTCGCGAATGTTTCTGTCGATGGGGGCAACCTGATTGTGGCCATTGAGTAAAGATAGGTCTTTACTCAATGTAGTGGCCCAGAACGAGCTACCGAAAAAAATCTGCGTATGAAAACTTTAGTCAGGAACCCTCGAAGGGTTATGCCAAAAGTAAATTGGTTTTGGGTGAATTTGGGTGGGGGTGTTTGCAAAACGGTGTAAAGGGTTAGAACGGGGTACCAAAAAAATTAAATAATAATTAGTGAGTGTTGTGCATGCGCCCACAAACGTTTCTGCCAAAATAATTTTTATTATTTGGAAAGGGAAAAAGAGGGGGGGGGGGGGCAAAAACCAGGGTAGAGAATCATAACGGGGTGCCAAAAATTTTAGTGAGAAAATGAAAAATATGCGTTGCAGCGCATGCCCTGCATAGCTATTACCTGATAAATCGTAAGAGGACATCCAGTCACGCTGTAACAAGAGTGTATTAACATGTAAATGCATAAAATAGTCAATAACTAAATATTATTCCCAGCCAAAATTAACAGCGGACTTATAATTTGATTCTGCAAACTTGAAATTTCAATATTATGTGCTAGCGTAGCCGTACAAATAAAATTTAAGTAAATAATACAGTATTATATTCAGCGAAATTAAGGATGTTCCAAAGGAAATCAGTTGTAACATTGTTAAAATTCAAACACTGAATAAATTGTTTCCGGAAATTAAAAATTTCAACGTTTATAGTTAACTTGAAAGCTCTTGTAGAAGTCGCAGTTTTACGACTTTCTGTTCGGATGAAAAAAAAAAACTAATCACAGAATTGAAATAATTTACAGTAACTTACTGTAGCAATTCTACTTCAGGCCTACGTTTGTGATCACGCGAGGAAAAGTTTGTATTTGTAAAATAATGATTTTTTGTAACTTTAGTCCTATTTCAACAGTTAAAAATAAAATATATTTTCTCTGTGTGGTTGTAAAAATACTTTAAAGTAGCTTAGTGCAAAAGTGGAAACAGCAGTATGTTTCAGAGCATCGTTTGTACATTATAAGTTTAATTTGCAGTATGATTTAGAATTCCTTCTTATTTCATTTCTAGAAATCCATCCGAGTTTGTAATTGTCCCTATATAAGTACTGTAGAGGATATAAGTTAGTTTCATATCGTTTAGCATTTTACCTCATAATCTGGTTCTGATTAGTAGTAAACTATAGTTCATTCAGCACGGAGATCACCTCAGCAATCGATAGTGCTTTTCTTGTGTGAAAATTCTTTGTGCGTAAATCTGTTTTGCGTCGGTGGTCAGAATAGACCCGCTTGTCGTGGTGGATGTTGTGGTTTGTACCACGAGGAGTGCTGCGTTGCTGTGGTCGACCTTGAAGCAGAACGAGTCTATCCACCTGCCGCCGCTACACTCCAGCTTCATTACTCTTCAACTAAATTCTTATTCCAGCCGACCTAGGCACCATTCTCTTCCACATTCCTGTTAACAGACCTGGGGGTCGATTCCGAGTTTTTACGAGACTGTTTCGAATTGCCGAATTTCACTTACTAAATTTCGAAACATGTATCTCACTATGGCAGAATGGTATTCTTGATTTGAAATTCTGAAGTGCGGAATCTTAGTACGAGATCTTCCTCAGTTTCGAACTTCCGGTCACACTCTCGTGGCAGAAATCTGCGGGTGAAAAGAACGCTCTACTTGTTTGACGCACTGAACGCACCCTCTGAAAGAAAAATATTGTTTGTTCTGTGGTCGCGCGCAATATTCGCACGTGTATAGACGGAATCAGAAAGAAGATGTTTATAACTAACAAGAAACGTGTTTTGTAATGGAATAGTATTGCGTACACATAGTTACAAAGTCTTTATCAAGATACATAAAATTCGCAAGTCATTTTTAATAGAAATTCAGGACACTGCTGCCATCTTGCTCCTATATTTTGTGAACACAACGACGCTGCAATTTTTTAAAACGAGAACGGTGGTTTACAAATATGTAAGATTCTTTTCGTGTTGCACACTTATAGTAGGTACAGAAATTAAAGTCGCAACAAAAGGAGAGATAACTAAGAGTAGGTTGTTGGTTCATTGAATATTTCTTGGGCGGAATTTTCTATTCATAATTTGGGTAAGTAAATTCACAGTAGGTGTACATATTGTGGAACTTCGAATAATTACGTGAAAATAATAAAAAAATATTTATATTCTTTAATAAAATTGCAAATAGTTAAATAATTTGTTACATAATAAAGCGATTGGAAGGTGAGGCACCTCGAACCTACTTTCAAAAATACGCTGTATGGAGCTTCTAGCGATGCGCCATTACCACTACACCATACAATCGCTCAGACTTTGGTTTTATTGTACATGTAATACTGTAGTATACATAGATGAAACGCTAAATGCATGTTTCATTATAAAATTAATGATTTGTTGCGATCGTGTATCTTAAAATGAACAAGCAAAGTATTAACGTAATTTAAAAATAAACGCGGCCACTCTGTAGTACCTTATTATTGCTTTATTTTGTCTGTTTAGAAGAATGAGGTTGTAGAAATACCCGACAAAAGTGTAATGGCTGCCGTCTTCAAGACGTTGTGAAATCGCATCTCTCGACCTCAAGTTCATGCGAGATTTTTCCGCGTGGAATAATTTCATTTCAAAGTTTTTTTCACTCAAGAATAGCAAAATGGAATACATTACGAAATTTCGAGCGAATTCGCGATGGAATAATCTCGCAACAATTCAAGAGTTGGCTCCGTGGTGGCCAGTTCTTGAAATGTTGCGGGATGATTACATTGCGAATTTGCTCGAAACCTCGTAATCGTTTTTATTATGTTATTCTTGAGTGAAAATAACTTAGAAATGTAATAGTTCCATTCGGAAATATTTCACATGCTCTTGAGGTAATAAGATGTGATTCCGCCAGCGGCCATGACACTTTTCCCGTGTTTATTAATATAACCTCGCTCTTTTAAACAGACAAAATAAAGCAATAAACTACTGCAGTGTTTCCGCGTGTATTTTAAAATTGTGTTATTATTTCACTTCTTCAGTTTCATATACACGATCGCAGCAACGCACTTAATTTATCATCAAACACACATTTTACGTTACGACTGTGTATATTACAGTATTATATGTTTAACGAGACAGAAATAGTGAGTGGTAGCGTAGAGCAATGCTAATGGCACTTGCATTAATGCATAAGGTGAAATGCTTTATAGTAATTGTGAATGCTACCAACCACGAGGAAATACCAAAATGAGATGATTTTGTTCCTTGAGTTTCTCTAGATTGAGTGAACTGATTTTCAACCTGAAAACGGTAATTTGTACTGTTTTAATAAACAAACTGCACTAATTATGTATTAACCACAGTATTAAGCGAAAAGTTGAGTTCAGTTAGTGTATAGTGTGACAACAGACAAAGATCCTTGGCCGGTAGCGCTCTGCTCATCAACAAACTTCCTCTGTCTCGAGGGGTGGTACCCTTGACCAGTAGCGCTTGTACATAAACAAACTTCCTCTGTCTCGAGGGATGGTACCCTTGACCAGTAGCGCTTGTACATAAACAAACTTCCTCTGTCTCGAGGGGTGGTACCCTTGACCAGTAGCGCTTGTACATCAACAAACATCCTCTGTCTCGAGGGATGGTGCACTTGACCAGTAGCGCTTGTACATCAACAAACTTCCTCTGTCTCGAGGGATGGTACCCTTGACCAGTAGCGCTTGTACATCAACAAACTTCCTCTGTCTCGAGGGATGGTACCCTTGACCAGTAGCGCTTGTACATAAACAAACTTCCTCTGTCTCGAGGGGTGGTACCCTTGACCAGTAG